>JAZHYW010007795.1:0-17318 GCA_037355805.1 Ixodes ricinus | reverse complement strand
CTCAAATGCTCCAATACCGGGGGACATGAGATCAACACATCTGAGGCATAAGTACTTTAAGACACACTTTAAGTACACAAAGTCAATTGAGATCTCTCTTGGTATCAACAGACAGCACTCTTGCTCAGAATTTCATTATGTTCCCATTGAAGGCTCACTAAGAAAACTGATGAGGAGTGTAACTATGCAGTTCTGTGCAAATGCTAATGCTGGATGTTTCACAGATTTCATGATTCGCTTTGCACTCCAAGGCACACATCAAGACACACAACAAATCATTCTCTATCAGGATGCTTTTGAGGTTGCCAACCCTTTGGGGCAGCAAAAGGGAATTTTAAACTGCTGGATGTTTACATGCTAGGCAACTTGCCACAACATTACAGAGGTGTTGCGGACAGTGTGCAGTTGGTGCTGCTTTGTAAGGAGAAAGACTGTAAAGTTTTGAAAGCAGCACACAAAAAGTGATCACCTACGTTGAGCCCGCTGAGGAAGAGTCCACTTGCTAAAGGTCTCTCCCATTGCGGGCTCCACGTGGTCACCTTTTCCAACCCACCCATCCCTCCACAATGGACTTCCCCCTAAGAATGTTGGTCGCGGGTATTCTGAGCATGGGTTGTCCAGTGGTTTGGATAAGAATACAGTGCACATTCATTTACTAAGTTACAGTGCTGTTATACTTTTGAACAATATTTTGCTTTATTTTATGGTCCCTAACATGGTTAACCAATGCTATCTCTTGCCCAATGAAAATAGGGCAGTAATATATAGGCTCACTCATGTGCGCCCCTCAGCTTGGAACCTAAACATATTTGACAAAGCCTGGTTGGGTTAAGCTATAGACCTTTTCACCCGAATTCCCATGGGCGCCACCATTTTGGCATCACGTGATTCGTCCGCCATAAGGTGGCTTCAATCTGCCGCTCCTCTAGCTTTCCGCAGCTTGTTACAACGTGATCGAATCGCGGTGTTCCTCTTTATGCATAGTCTTTGTTTTGCTTTTTGTGCCGGTGCCTGGTTAGTAACTTTGTTCTGAGGACGTGATTGCCGTAAGTCAGCCTGTAGATAGCTTTAGAGCTCATTTGGGCACTCCGACGGTGCTCGAGAGCTCAGCCCGCCGCGATCACGACTGTGGCTGCGATGGAGGCTGGATGGGTGGACGACTTGAAACTTTGGCCGAAGATTCAGCGATCCTGTAAGTACTAATATTTAGCTATCATATGCGTTTTCGTTCCTTGTTGATTCAGTTATATATTAACTTTGTTGAAAGTTATCCTAGGCAGCCTGAGTTGTGTTTACATCCGACTTTTTGATGCCGAAAGTCAGTCATGCACGAAGTGCTTGTTTTAAAAACTGGCCTCCCGAAGCGAAGCGCCGGCCTACGGGTCCTCCAGTTGGCGGGCTGGATTACCGGGCCCCGGCCGAGGTCCCCGTATTGCGACGGAGTCCTTTCGCCAATGGATTCGCCATGTTTCCGAGATCGCGGTTGCCTCGTGGAGCTGTGGGTACAGCGTCGGCTTCGACGAGGCCCTGCGTGGTGTGACGCGTGACTTCAAATTTACGACGGTCTCAAAGCTGGTCGAAAGTAGGCGTTCTTATTCAGGCTCTTTTGTTTTTCTGAAGTTTACGGTCACAGACGCTATCACTTTATGTGTAGGGACAGGGCCAGGAGCCAGAGCCATTTCGAGTGCCTGTGAGCTGTGGGTCAGCGTCGGCTCACGGGCTGGGGTCGGTGGTTCAAGGCGAACTTTTTCATTTAGTTAGGACGCTTTATGTGTGGCAGGGCCAGGGCCGCGAGGCGTGGGTTAATGTGCTTGTAAATTACAAGATATTAATTTTCATTGTTCCCACCACATACAACACAGGACGGGCCCCCTCACTTTTGCCTACCGCACTACAGTGACGGGCCCTTCGTAACTTTCAATAATGCCGCACGATTGAATTGTCGGCTGTGTGTGTTAACGCGGGGGGAGGGGGGGGGGGCTTAGGTTAAAGCCCGTATAAATTATAAGCGCTCTCACCGTTTCGTTAGACATAGACCGCACCGGGGGACAGGGCATCTCACTTTTGCCTACCACACTACAGTGACGGGGCCCTCTCACTTCTGCTGGCTGCACTACGTTGACGGGCCCCCTCACCATAGTGAGCTCCTTTCTGAAAATCAGTTCTATGAAGAAAAAAAAAGAATGGAGTGTCTAGAGTTTTGTCCGGATGGAACAATATTGGATGCGGTAGAGTTCCCGTCTGAAGCTCTAGAGTAGCTCAGTGGAAAGGTGTCGGCTTCATACAGCACGTTCCCAGCTTCAATCCACAAGGCACACTGTTGGTTTATTTTTGTTTTTGTTTTTTGTCAAACATTTGGCTATATTTACACATTTCTTTTTTTTACAATTATCACTGAAAGTAACAAATGTGGTGAAGGAAACGTCGCTGAACTCAATTGTGTGGGACTCCCTTTCCGGTGGTGCAATGGGGGGCAGCGGGGCAAGTGGCGTGTGTTCCGTCTGGACGGACCCTAGCCACAGGCAAAAAGAACAGTAAAAGTGCACGTTAGCTGGTGTAAGTTTACCATTTTGTTAGAACACCTGAGACTGGGTGCGAAGACTCGGAAACATTAAAAAAAGAAAACAGGCTCCTCTTGTTTAATTGGAAATCAGTTTTGTGGAAAAAAAGAACAGCAAAAGTGCATCTGAGCTGGTGTAAAGTTTACAACATTGTTGGAATACCTCAGACTGGTTGAGAAAATTCAGACATGAAAAGTAGAAAAGACCGGAAAAGAGACAGCAAGACAATGCCTTAAACTGGCCAGTTCCAAATGGTTTACCACTTGCAATTGGCAAGTTTTCTCGCACAGTGCTTCGTGCTAAAGAATTTTAGACAATTTTCATATTATTTTTTCTTTACAGTCATCTATGAGTACATGGTGGACCGAGAAGACCTGGATGGGAAGCCAGCAAACAACCATAAGGGATTCGCCGAAGCCCTGAACCTGCTGGACTCTGGCCATGTGGCGACCATTTTTGTGCGAGGGGGCAGTGGCTCGTGTCAGCTGAAGGCTAGTGTGCGATCATCACAGACGGTATCAAAAATTTATGATACCTTGATCAGCTTCGAGGACAACGTCATATCGAGCATTGTATGCTCTTGCATGGCAGGGCTGGGACGGTCATGCTCCCATGCTGGAGCAATTTTGTTCAAAGTAGCTGAAGCAACAAGTAGTGGGTTGACCGGGTCATCCTGCACAGATGTGCAGTGCAAGTGGAACGCATCCACCGTAAAGAATGTTGTTCCTTCCCCACTGGAGACCATATATGGACACAAACCAAAAAAGGCAGCTTTCCTGCAGTTCGACAGCCATGCTGCACTCCAACGACACTTCATGAAATCTGGGTTCCAGGGCCCGGGAGGATCCATAGTGTCTTCGGTGATGGAAGCTACACTTAAGTTGCCGCCACTGCAGATTGTTGGAGGTAATGTCGAACAGAGAAGGCAAGTTTTCATTGCTTGATATTCTGTGTGCAATATACTTTCCAGGTGCTCGTGCCCATGGAAGTCACAGCCCGGACCTGTCATGCCAGCTGTGCAGGCAATTCTACGAGAACAGCGTGCTCTTGACTGCAATTCAAATATCGTCGCTGGAAGAGCGAACCCAAAGCCAGGGGAGCAGTGAATGGCTGCGACAACGACGCCTGAGGATCACCGCAAGCACAGCTGGCTCGATCCCGAAGACTGCGTCACCAGAGAACTGGATTGCCAGGCGGCTTAACAAAACGTTCCGTGGGAATGACAGCACAAGGCATGTATCTAGGGCCTACATGCTTGAGACAAATTAATAACGACCTGATTCAGAATGGTTCACTTTTCATTAGCCTTACCACAGTAAAACTAAATCAGAGCAGCACATGAACAACTCATAGAGTTTATGCACTCGGGCTCTGGCTTTAGCGATTATTGTGTTTACCTTTAATCAACGCTCTATCTTGATTTGAATAGACAGACTCCGGTCTAGTAATGAAGACAAGAGCTTTTCTCATTGATGTTTTAAGTACACTCAACCTACTACGCATACAAGAAGCATAAGCCCAGACACCACAGGCGTTTCTTTTTCAAACTGTGGGTATGTTATATCTGGGTATTTGTCAGTACACGTGAGGATAAGCAGTTGGTTTTCATGATTACCCATAATGCTGCAGAAAAGCTAACTCCATGCTAGATTGGGAACATCCGAAGTTATTTCAATGTCTCTTCCAGGCCCGAAACTGGCCAACACAGGATGCATGCTGAAGCACTTGCAAAGCTTGCTACATTTCTTTGCGTGATTTTCACTCCACTCAGGCATTGTGTCTTCCTTTCTAAGCAAGCGCTGGCCGAAACTTTCCGAAATAATTAACAGCCAGCATTTGCTGTGCTCATAGCTTGGCGGTAGGTGCTGGCATGTGAAGCATAGAGTTGACAGTGGTGGGATTTGGCCGTGTGCCCGTACAACCACATATACGGCACTTGAATCATGCAGGTGGCATGTCGTTACTAGACCGCATCTTAGTAGAGTCAATGTGCTATTCTTGCGCTGTCTACCGTTTCACAAACATGTCAAATGTTTCTTGCAAGAGTACAAAACTGAAGTTGGTGCATGAATAAATGTTTGAGTTTCTGTGTCAAACCAACAAAGGGTCCCAGCAGACGACTGAGGATTCATTTCAACCGCCTGGGGGTCTTTTCATGCAGCCTAAAGCTTGGTTACACAGTCAGTGCCTTCTATTCAATAGGCCTCCAAGATACTATGGTGCCTGGAACCCAACTTCAACTGGTGTGTTTACTGCCCTATAGCGCCCGTGCACAAAAATGGCCCTGAATTGGCAACAAATTGTGTCACAGGAGCCGGAATGTCGTGCAGTGCGATATTGTGATCCTGGCAATTGGTCGTGGAAGCGCCAGCCAAGAAGAGAGGTGGACGCAAGGGCTAAGTTTCTGCAGACTGTCGGGCTGTAGAGTGATGTACAGAGGAAAAGGTGTCTGCTATATCTGTTTTTGCAGTGGTGCCACCACCAGCATTGCGACGAGCGACAGCTCGACATATTTGTGACACCACGAGGTGGAAATCAATGACCCAAAAATAAGGGCCCTGTAAACACACCAGCCGGAGACACGTGCAATGCACCATAGTCATACTGCAGGTCACTTGGCTAAGATTTGAACCTCCAAACCGGGGATATGTAGGCCGGCACTTTGTTTCAGAGCCACCGAGGTGACTTGAATCTGGCATAACGACAACTTTGACTATAGACCAACTCATGTTTGTAAACAAACTGGAGCACACCTAGTGACACGCCTCAGGCATCGCGCATGTGCGATAGAGTGGGCAAGAAGCACCGCGTCCCGTGTTGACAAACCATTGGAATGTCACGCTGTCGGCATCGGTGTGAGTCCCCATGCTCTTTTTCGCTTTGGAATTGTTGCTTCTATGTCTTCCTAGCAATGTCTTACCATTTTAGTGGCCCGAGCGAAATTAAGAGCTCGCTACACCCCAACATTTCGCGTAATGTGACGTGCGGCGATTCATTCCGCATGAACGCTGCAGTATGGTTGCTAAAACCATGATGATATTCTGCTCATTATTTTCAGTCACGACGTTGCTCGGCCCGCAAAAGAATGGATGGCAGCTGCGATGCTCAATGCTGATACTGTAAATCACGAGCAGAATGGGACCAAGTGAATTAAGCATAACAAGTCGGTGATGGCTACTGGTAACAATGGCCAACATCTTGTATTTACTGTTTGCACCCAGCCCATGCTTACCCCAAACAACCTTCAACCCTATACCCCAACTCATGCTTACAAACAAACCGGAGCACCCCTAGCGGATGCCACCGACGCCGCGCATGTGCAATGGGGGTGTGGGCAAGAAGCTCGCCGTCACCCATAAACAAACCATTGGAATGGGATGTCGTTGGCGTCAATGTGAGTCCCAGTGCTCTTTTTCGCGTTGGAATTCTTGATTCTACATCTTCCTGGCAATGTCTGATTACTTGAGCGGACTCAGCGACATTGACGAGGTTCGTTACACCGCAAAACTTGGCGTGAATAATGTAACATGCGGCGATTCATTCCGCGTGGACGTCACAGAATGGACACTAAAGCATACGGGACGCTGTCGTTTGAACGAGCAGACGACAAGCAGAAGCGTTTAAAAGAGCAGACGACAGCTCGAACGATGAGGCGGCCGTTTGAACTTGATGATGCACTGAACCTAGTCTGCAGGTGGTCCGTGCAACTTGGCGGTTTTCGTGCGTTCATGTTGGAACAAAACAAATAAATCTGACGACCACAAGTATCCGTGAAATCAATCCAAAGTGCTTCCAGCCCAAGCAATCGTGGTCCGACAGCGTCTGTTTTCCTTTTTCATGGCCCCTAGTCACGTTCTCGGACGAACCGAGCAGGCAAAAAACGCATGAAAACTGACCTACAAACCTTTCCCGACTCTTTTGGTACAGCCCCAGTTACGGCGTTTTGACGAGAAGGCAGGTTTTTGTCCGGTTTCTTCCAAAGTAACACAGGAATGCACGTCCCCCATAGGCCTCCTGCGCTGAAGCTTTGTATGTATCGTGGCGCCCTCCGGTGCCGGGCAATAAAACGTCTGAGTAGTACAAGCCCGCCGCGGCCCCGCGCGCCCGCGGCCCGTACGCGTATCGCATAATAGCAAAGCTGTTCGGGTGGCTTTCACGTCTGTGCACTGCTGTTAATTGTACGTTGCGTTCGGGTAATTACGATTCAAAATATGTCACCCGTAGTCGTCACCGCACAACGTTACCGCGGGGACCCGAGCTCGCCCCAAGCTAGTTCCTCCATCGTCCAAGCACGTCGAAACCGGGAGCAACATGCGCGGCCTCGATGCGTTCCGTTCGAAACGTCGCCGTCGGCGGTACTGTTGCGTCGTCAACTGTCAAGAACGGGAAGAACCCCAGAGTGAAGTTCTACAGATTCCCATTGAAACCGTGCAAAGTCGAGCGAAGGGAACGATACTAGCCGCCCAGCGCACTGAGTAAGCCAGACAATTTTTTTTGTTCACCCTCCAGGTTGTTCTAAGGCACGGCCACTCGATCAAGTGGCCGTGGCATGCATCGAAACGTGCGTCAAGCGCGAGCTTTCAGTGTCCCTGTCAAGCACGCGCGCTCGTGCAGCGCAAGCACTGTTCAGGGCCACATGCTCGCGCTTGTAGCGTCGGAAACGAGTTATACATCGAGCATACGCGCGCACCTACGCACCAGAGAAAGCAACAAGCATGTGCTGGAGGCGGAGTTCCTACTGCTGATCTTATGTTGCGTGAAGCTTACGTCGCAAATGTGCAATAAAAGCTGCGAGAGCTCGAGAGGCAGCGTGCATTCCTTTGATTTTCTCCTGCCCCCGGGTGGTTGGCGGGTTGGCTAGCAGACGCACAATGTTTACGGGCTTTGGCCTTTCTGTTCTAGCCGAGCAAGCCACTCGGGGTTCAACTTCTCTGCAAATAAAGATTATTATTATTATTGTGTTCGATGCCGCGCTTGCCTCCCTCCCTTCTTATTTATTTACGTGTGCGAGTGTGTGCGTGTATAATGTCTTGTATGGTCCCACAGACCTACGAGTACGGGCCACTGGCCTTTTGTGATGACCAAACTGTCCTCAAGAGTTAAATAAAGAAATATCAATATCAACAATGTGCTCGGCCACCAGACAGCCGGTCGACGCTCGACCGCTTGCGTCTGCTTTTGCGGATTTTCGAGGTTGGTCATCAGCTGATAGCGTTGGCTGTACGGAGGGGCTGCAGTTTGGGAGTTTTTACTTACAAGGTGCGTTAACGTATCTCGGAGTGCTCACCTCAAGCTCGATATCATAAGAAGCTCACTGTTTTTGCGAGTGGCATCACGCCGACACCAAATTTGCGGCTTCTTGTAAAGCGTAGACGTAGCTTGCGTCGCTGAGTTTATTCTCTTTGCGAAGCGTTCACGAACGAAAGCAGCTTTCCACGTTAGAGATTGGCTCGATTCCTTGCCATAAGAAAAACGCACGGAAGGAATTCATAACGCCGGCGCCGCCGGCTAACGTTTACACGCGGGTCAAATTGGAGTGCGCAAGTTTGTACTACCCAATACCTATAAACAAATCGTAGGGGCGCTGCCAGACAACTTTTCTGCAGCGCCTCCTGGGCAAAGCAGGAGGCCTATGGCGACTTCCGCCCACAGCCCCAGACCGGAAGTGCGCCCGACGCGCCACCACCGCGCCACGACGTAACAGAGATGAGTTTGTGTATAAGTATTTTGAGGCCTGTGCTTGCTTATCACAATTACCGGGTCAACGTTTGGTCTACGGGCCGCTATCGTTTGAGCAAGCAGACGGCAACAAGCAGACAAGTTCGAAAGAGCAGACGACAACAAGCAGACAAGTTCGAAAGAGTAGATGACAGTTCGAACGATCAGGCGGCCGTTTTAACTTGAAGACGCACTGAATGTCGCGCGTGGTCCGTGCAACTTGGCGGTTATCCCGCGTTAATGTTGGAACAAAACAAATAAGTCTGACGACCAGAAGTATCCGTAAAGCCAGCCCAAAGTGCTTCCCACACAAGCAATCGTGGTCTGACGGCGTCTGGTTTTCCTTTTCACGGCACCTATCTGTGTTCTCCGACGAACCGAGTAGGCAGAAAACACATGAAAACTGATCTTCAAACCTTTGCCGACTCTTTTGGTACAGCCCCAGTCTCGGCGTTTTGACAAGAAGGCAGGTTTTGGTCTCGTTTTTTTCAAAACAACAAAGGAATGCACGTCCCGCATGGCGACTTCCGCCCACAGCCCGTGACCGGAAGTGCACCCGACATGTTACCACTGCGGCGTGACATAACAGAGTTGAGTTCATGTATAGGGATACTTTAGCAAAAACAGCTGGTACTCATCCCATTTACTTTCGTCAATCTACACTTGTCTGGAAACGCCGGTATTTGCGACTCCAGTGAAATCTATGCCACATTGCCACAACACTGAGAAGCAGTGAAAGGAGGTCCTTTTGCCTTGGCAGTCCACTTTCGCTGCTTGGTTCTCATAAACATCACTGTCTCGTGTGCATGTTTCTCAGCATAACAAAAAAATCATGACTTAGCGAGTTTGCTACACGGCACCTCAGTGAATCTCAGCAGGGTGACATTTTGTTAATCCGAGAGATACGCAGGTTCTTTGCCGAGCCTATCGAAAGTCTGTGTTTTGGTTTGTATGAAAGTTTAAAATGTTGGTCAATTTAAGTGGTGCTACACAAATGCTGTCACAATAGCATGACAATAGGTTCGCATACCCACCCTCATGTCAAACAGCGTGAATTTTTTTCATGCTGCTACCTTCTTGTTTTGCGCAATCTAGAACTTAGGTCTCACAAAGTGTTGCGCTTTTGCGCTGCGATGCAAAAAGTTAAACTATGACTCATCCAACCACCTTTCATCTGCCATCTTGGCTGACTTTAACGCACTGCAGGAGTTGCCAGCAGTGCAACATACTTTCAGTACGTCGCACTACTGCACTTAAACTCATTTAAGCGCACTACTGCACTTAAATGAGGCAGAGTATTCCAGGTCGACTCTGGTAAAGATAATGTAACTAGATCCAACAGGTCATTACCAGTGTAATTTAAGAGCTGCATGCACATATTCAAAGTACATAAAAAATACTCATTTAAAAAAAACTTGGTAGCTGATTCACTGAGAAGCATGCACGAAAACACACGAGATACTCTGTTTACGACTACCTGCACGACCTTAAAGTCTGTACCATTTGCGACGTCAAACCACTGGAGAGAGAGTGGAAATTTTAATGCTGGTTTTGGCATCATCTTCGTTTACGGTTTTCTCAATTGCTATTTTGAATTTCGAGAAAATAAATAGCATACAATGAAGATTAAAGTCCGGGTAGTCAGAAAATGCAATTTGTTTGGGTAGATCAAAAAACGGCCGGAGTACCCCTTTAATAGTATTCAGAAGATGTTTATTTGGTTCAATGCTAACAATGCTTAATTCAATATATAGGAGAAACTGGAACAAGTGTACGAAAACATAAAGCTACAGTAAAGCCACATTCATACACTGGTTCCAGGACCAGTTTCTCATCACCTTAATTCTATAGATCATAATCGAGTTTCTGACCTTGGTTTTGTTAGACTTCAAGGTGGCTTTAGAACCATCAGAGGCCCAAGAAATAAGGAATCCCAACTAAATTATCAATTGCAAACTCTAGAACGGAAGGGTCTTAATACTTCAAAAGCAACTTCACCGTCATTTTTCCTTTATATTTCATATAGATGTAACCAATGCTGCGCTGTTGTTTTGTTTTTTGTTCGATCATTTAATACAGTGGTTCTCAAATGGGGGTGCGCGGACCCTTTGGGGACCGCGAAGGCATCAAGGGGTCCGCGAAGCCCTGCCTCTTCAGTCAAGCCCAGCAATAAAACTTGTATTTTCTTAGGTTGAAAAGACACGCTCCAGTTTTCGGTGATTCTTCTGGTGTATGTGTTGATAGGAAAAGTCTTAATCACACTGGCACTTAGCTAGGTCCATTTATTAAATCTTTAAATAATTAACCTATACTTTCCCTTTCCCTCACTACGAAAGGGGTCCTCCATCATCTCCGCCGATCCACAAGGGGTCAGCGAAACATCAATGGCTGAGAACTACTGATTTAATACAACAAGAGCAAATTTTTTACTAAGTGGTCAACATATTATGACAGCAGGTATTGTTGGCTTCATGCCAACCACACGCCCCAAAACTGGTTTTGACTAAAATAAATGCATTTCTTTTTTTACTTCAATTGTTTATTTTACGCCACTAGCAAAAAAAACCCTAACCGCACTTTACTGCCGATAAGAAGCAGATCTTAGTTGGGCATGTGCAGAAGCATAAAACTGAATTAGAATTCAAAAAGACCGACGTTTCATAAGCTAACCTGAAGGCAGAAACGTGGGAGCGACTATACTTTGTTTCAGCTTGGGTCCAGACGCAGCCGATACTACGAGCGCGAGCGTGTGGCCCTGAACAGTGCTTGCATTGCACGAGCGCGCGTGCTTGCAGGGACGCTGAAAGCCCGGAGCTCGCGCTTGTAGCATCGCCTGCGTCTGGACCCAAGCTGAAACGAAGTATAAGCACTGAGAATAAGCGCAAGCCTGGGGTTAGTCCACGGGACCCTAAACAGCTAAAGAAATGTTGGGGAAATCTGAAACAAAAGTGCAAAGACGAGATGTGTGACGAAAAAAGGAAAATACATAAGAAAGGCAGGTAAGTGGGCATGCTGCTTTGAGCAATCAAAGCACTTCCATGTACGAGATTCGCGAATCTCGCTGTCGCAGTCTTTAACATTGCCTTTTCACCAGCTTGTGCGATTCCGTGACAGAGTTTCCACTTTAATATTTCATTTCAGACGCTAGAAAAGAGTATGGCAACACCGCAACATACGCAGAGTGACGAGTACAGTTGGCTTTCTCGTTGTTTCCATAGCTACTTCTGTTTAAGTTTATGCAAATAATACGTGCCCCCATACGCTGTGCATTGTGCGGGGAATGATTGTTTTGCTTGCACAGTGGTATAACTTTATTGCTGGGATGATTGAATCGTTGCATTTTAATTTTTACATGACAAACATTCTAGTATACCCTTACTTTGTCTTTGTATGGAAACAGGTGCGAGTTATCCTCCATGCCTTGACATACATGACACTACCATTACCAAAGCAAGCCAGTGGAGAGGCTGCCCCAACGATCGATGGCGAGGACGATCCTCAGTATGACTATATCGATACAGTGTTGCATACATAGTGTGTCTACAAAAATTGCAGCACATTTGTTCACATTTTTGACCCTCAGAATTGTATGTCATCTATGCAGTATACTTGAAGGGACACTCAAGTGGTTTTTGGGGAAGCTACTTTTTGGTGCGCTGGCATTAAGGAAGTGTCAGTGAATAAGTATCTTCAGTTTTAGAAGGCAGAACCGCCTATTAATCACGCAGGAATAAAATATGTGCGGACTCTTTTCTGTTTTTGCGCCGACCAATGAAATTATCGTCTGTTTGAAAATTTAGGCGGCCTTTGTAAAGTTTCGCTAAAGAAACAATTTTCAGTTCATTTAGATATGTTGTGCAAGATAATTTCAGAAGACGTAAAATAGTTTGTTTCGCAAACAAGGGACTACGTTTTCTCCTTGCCTTCCTCCGCGGGGGTGAATTTCCCGTTCCCTCGGGATGCGCTGAAGCGCACGTATCATGAACTCTTTCCCTCCAAGTTTCTGGGAAGTGCATTCGTGTCTCCCTGTCCTCCCGAGGCGAAAGTCAAAGTGACGATATCATTTGACATCACGTACCAGAGGTCACGCTGCAATGCTGAACGTTTGTTTGGTTACGACTTGCCCCAACCGCAAATCAAAGAACGCCCAAACAGGCGCAGCCCCCCTCCCCCGGGAGAACTTCTCAGCCTGGCCCCACCCCGGGAAAATGGAAAGTCTACGCCGCTGGGTTGGAGCACTTTGAACACATTTTTCTCCATTCCACTTTTTGGCATAAATTTCACTTTAGGAAAACAATCGTTTTGTTATTACGTAACTTGGATTTGTTTTTATCAGTTTTTCTGGGGTGAAATTTTAAGGGGAACATAACTATTAGCTTGTATTTTTTATTTTTCTCAGTTTTCATGCTCAAGAACTAAAATTTTGGACAAAGGATGGAATTCTAAGCAATAGTATTTGTGTTTTGTGTCGTGAAAGATAGTATAATATAGAAATATAGCTGCATAGTTATCTGCTCTGAACTGTCCTAGAGCAATATAACACATGAAAACAACAAATTTAAGAGTAATTTCAAAACGATAGTTTTCCTACGCAGACGCTCACTTTCATCTTTGACCATTTGCAATTTTTTTTGTACTTCACCCAGGTTAACAAAATTTGGCACAGGTGTTCTCAACATCAACAGAAACAAGCCCTTTAAATGTCATTTAAATCGGACAAGTAGTTCAAGAATTCACTCTTTTAGGTAGTGTCCCCCCTGAAAGACCAACATACACTTCGCACTTTCCACTTTTGTCCGCCTCCTTTCCTACATCATCTTAATTTTTTACCTTGACTCCCCGAGCAGCTTAGGAGAGAGGGAGCACAATTTATGCACTCAATTCAATCAGGAAATATAAAAATCTTCATTGTATAACGCCACGGGAGTTGCAAAATGCTCAAAAACCAGCAAAATATTTTCCTACTTCCCAAGCACATCCCATGAAAAAAGTGCGTTCAAGGAGGTCCTGAATCACGTCGGGCCCCTGATTGAGAAACAAGATACCAACATGAGGCAAAGAGTGAAGCCCTACACACGACTGAAGCTCAGATCGATGTTTCTAGCAACAGGTGAATCCGTTTTTCCCACTGCACGAGTTCAGCTTGTAATAAAGCCTGAATCGAAAGGACGTCAGAAGTACCGGGCGCAATCGAGAATGCGAAACTGCATTTTTTCGGCCCGTATGAAAAAACTCTTATCGCGGAGAGCTGAAAGCCTGCCAGAATATGTCGCCAGCAGTGGTGGCTAAATGCGAATGATCGAGAACATGACATTACCTTGATCAGATGTTAAAAGAGAAAAACTAAATTTCCCCATGATACAAATAAAAGAACCTAAAATACAATATTACTTCATGCACCCTCTCCCACAAGTTGCGTGTAGCACCGGCAAAGGTAAGGTGGTGAGAAATATGAAAGAGAACGGCCCTCAACGCTTTTTTGATGCTCCTACAAGTTATGGAGCAAGTTACGGTTCAGACAAGGGCTAGAATGCAAAATTTAGATCCCTAGAGGTCAGATCCAAGCGTTTCCTTTCATATTTATTAAGATAGTACAAGCGCGAGCCCGCGGATAAGTGCCTGCTCTGCACGAGTCCTTTCCCTCTTAGAACTTGCACTAAAACAGGTCTGCATTTCACTTCCAGGAGGAAACCAGAAGAGTTCAGGCTGGCACCAGCCACTGTGCACGAGGCACTGTCGGAAACGTGCAAAGCCATCTGCAGCAGGCTGGGTAGCCTGGTGCACACGCATGCCACAGAAGTAATACTGTTGAAATTTGGGCTAGTTGGTGAAGAAGCAGAATGAATGGCCAGGGTGGAGGACTTCAAGATGCTGTGGCAAGACAGACAGACAGAAGCAGAATGGGTGGCCAGGGTGGAAGATTTCAAGATGCTATGGCAATTCCCCAACTGTGTCGCCGCCATTCATGGCTAACACATCGTGAAACCGGCAAAGTCTGGTAGTCTATACTACAACTACAAGAAAACGTTTGTCCTCTTTGTGCTCACAGATGCCAGGTACAACTTTAAGTATATCGACGCTAGCTCCTCTGCGAGCGACGGTGGTGTCTGGTCTAGGACTCTCTTGGGCAAGCAGTTTGCTAGCGGCAGTGCAAAACTTGCCCAAAGCAGCCGGCCTGCCCAACGCGCATCGCAGGGGATGACGCCTTTCGTTGGGCGAGCACCTGATGAAGCCGCACTCCAAGAACAAGCTCACAAATGACGAAGTGACATTCAACAAGCGTGTGTCATGATCCAGGTATGCTGTGGAGAACAGCTTTGGTCATTTATCTGGCCAACAGGTTTCGTGTTTACCACACAATTATTTATGCACAGCCAGACAATATGAGGGCCCTCATCAAGGCAATGTGCATTCTGCACAACCTGCTGAAGTGTGGTTTAAACCCAGCACCCAACCTAGCACCCAAAAACGCCTCAGACAAACCCACAACATTCACAATGTTCCCTCCGAGGCCGTGTGGTGCTAGGTATGAAGTACCGTATACACGCGTGTAAGGGCACGGGCCGCACCCCATTTCTCTGAGCTACATATTCGGAAAAAAAAAACCCGCGTAAAAGCCGCACCCACACTTTCGTCGACCCATACGCATTCAAAATGCGCGCCCGAATGCTAGCTTCTAAGCGTTGTCGATAGATGGCACTATCCGTATCGGCATTAGCATCACCAACTTGTGTAGTTCAGCCAGTTCAGCCGGCCATTTGCTGAAGTTGTGCACGCCGTGTTGCCTCTCATGTTTGCTTGTCTTCTACCGAGGGTTTACGTTGCGGCACAATGGGCAAGTACCTGAATAGCTACACGGCTGGCTACAAGTTAAAGGTGATCAAGTTTGCTCTCGAGAACGGGAAACGTGCCGCCAACAGAAAATTCGACGTCGACGAAAAGTGTGTTTGACGATGGTGCGCTCAAAGGAAGCTTTGGAAAACACCAACAGCAAAAAGCGCGCTTTCGGAGGAAAGCCATGCAAGTTTCCGGAACTGAAAGAAGACTTGTTCCGCTACGTGACTGAAGTGCGGAACGATGGTTTTGTACTCATAACGGACATGCTGTGCGTGAAGGCACTAGCGTTGGCATGTGCGAAGAACATACCGGCCGGGACTTTCAAGGCTAGTGCTGGCTGGGCACGAAGGTTTCTGAAAAGGACGGGGCTCTCCTTTCGGCGAAGAACCACGTTGAGCCAGCAGCTGCCAGAAGACTACGACAAGGTGCTTAGTTTTCATAAGTACGTCATCAGCCTTCGCCATGAACATAATTATCTACTGTCCCAAATAGGGAACGCTGATCAAACTCCTGTATGGTTCGACTGTCCGGAGAACTACACAGTCGAACTGAAAGACAAGAAGAGCGTCGCCGTGCGGATTACCGGCGCCGAGCGCCAACGCTGCACCGTGATGCTTTGTGTGACCGCGGATGGGCATAAGTTACCCCCGTAAGTCGCGGTCTATTTCCTCCCTTCCTCCCTCCCTCCCTCCCTCCCTCCCTCCCTCCCTCCCTCCCCTCCCCCCCCTCCCCTCCCTCCCTCCCTTCCTTCCCTCCCTCCCTCCCTCCTTCCCTTCCCTTCCCTCCCTCCCTCCCCTTCCTTCCCTCCCTCCCTCCCTCCCTCCTTCCTTCCCTTCCCTCCCCTCCCTCCCCTCCCCTCCCTCCCCTCCCCCCCTCCCCTTCCTTCCCTCCCTCCCTCCCTCCTTCCCTTCCCTCCCCTCCTCCCTCCCCTCCCCTTCCCTCCCTCCCTCCCTCCCTCCCTCCCTCCCTCCCTCCCCTCCCCTCCCTCCCCTCCCCTCCCTCCCCTCCCTCCTCCCCCTCCCCTCCCCTCCCCTCCTGCGCGTTGGCAGCGACGTCACGGAAACGATGGGACGCTATTGGATGTGGAGGTGGTGGAGGGATATACGATTCCCTTTGAGGGGCATTTGCCGCTACCTTCTTGACCTGTAACTTACTATAGTAACCAATTGAAAGAATACTCCTTGTAACCAATTTCAGAGCTCCTAAATTGAATGTTTAGTTTGATTAATATTTTTATTTTTTGCTCTAAATATCATATATTTCGTTTTTTCAACATTTAATTCCAATTCATTGCACGCCAGCCACATACTTAGCTCCATCATCCAGTTGTTCGCTAATGTTTACAAGCTGATCTATGTTTGTACCCTAAAAAAATACACTTGTGTCATCTGCATAGAGTACAATAACAGGTGCATGTGGTATGTTAACAATATCAATAACGTATATCAGCAATAGAAGTGGTCCAAGGATTGACCCTTGGGGAACCCCATACTGTATATTACCGGTTTCCGATTTTTCCCAACTAAGAGTGGTGTACTGGAAACGTTCCGATGAATAACTTTGAATGAGTTGTAGGGCAGGACCTCCAACACCATAATTATAAAGTTTTTGTAAGAATTATTTCATGCTTGATTGAATCAAAGGCTTTTCTGAAATCTAAAAATATCCTTAATGTATAGAGCTTGGTTTCAAAATTACTTAAAATTTTATTCATAATATTCAGTAAAGCTTCTCCAGTAGGTTTCCCTTCTGAAAACCATATTGCTGTTTTACAAGATTACGGTATGTTTGCTAAAATGATCGGAGAGTCTGGTATTTATTATTGCCTCTATTACTTTTTGGAGAGTATTGGTAATACGGAAATGGATCTGTAGTTATTTGAAGTATTAATTGGTCCACCTTTGTGCATCACTGATGCTCGGGCTAACTTTAGTCTCGAAGGAAATACCCCCGTGCCTAATATTTTATCACAGATTGCAGAGAAAGAAAGACTACTAATTATATTAGCAATTGCTTTTATAGGTTTAACTTTTAAATCATCATTGCTAGATGCACTGCTGTTTTTTAAGGAATTTATCATGTTAAAAACTTCGGTCTCAGGGGTTGGTGAAAGAAATATAGATCCTGGTGGGCGTGTCAACATATAAAATTCAAAGTTTTTTTCGTGGAACAAGGATGAGAGAGAGCCTGAATGTTGCGTCA
>JAZHYW010007794.1:0-11000 GCA_037355805.1 Ixodes ricinus | reverse complement strand
GGTCTCCGTTTCGACGTCCTGCCGAAAGATGAACCTCGGAGAAGCACGTGGTTATGTCGCGCCGGCCGCCAAGACGGCACACAGAACTTGCCCATGGCGCCCTGTTTTGTCACAAACACTTCGACCAAAGTGAGTTCTTCTGCGTGGAGGATACGGGTCGCAGTGGCGTCGCAAGGGGGGGGCGGGGCGACCGCCCCGGTGCAGGGCTAAAGGGGTGTCGCGGCGGGCCACGAGAGCGGGGGGGGGGGAGTCAGGTCGCGGTGGGCCACGCGAAAGCCGGGGGGGGGGGGGGGTCTCGAGCGGGCTACGCCCCGGGTGCCGCTGACCCTCGTGACGCCATTGACGGGTCGTTCACAGCTTTGATGGAACGCGATGCCGACGCTTCTGCTTTCAGTCGGACGTGATCGAGGTGATCGAGACATCTTCGCCGAAGTGCCAGAAAGTCGTGGTAAGTTAGTTTTCTTCTTCGTGGCATAGCTTTGTGGGGAATTCCAAAAATCTTACAAGCCACGTGTTTGGAACGAGTTGCAAGACGAATTGCGCGTGCACGCGAAGCTTATGAGCAGGAGCTGTCCACGTAAAGAAATTTATTTGGACAGTGAACGAACATGAATGTACCATTACCCACGAAAAGCGCAATCGATATGTAATGTATAATAATAGATAATCCCAGTGCCAGGAGTGTCGTCAAGATCAGTTATTCCCCGTTTCATGGAGAGTTAGTCTCAATATTTTGAACCCCGGAAGGTCGCAGCGTAGTTTTGTTTTCACAAGCAACAGTGTAATGTCGTTACTGTGCACACTGTGTGATCCGTCGGCACCAGATGAAATAGAACAGAGGAGCGCGTGAGCGTCTTCTCACGGCAGTCTTTGTCAAAATAAGGGTGGGTAGAATATATACGGACGGCATGCAACGTGCATCTACTGTTCGCGCATCTCATGCGTTTGTTTACAGCCGACATGTGCCCAAGTGCTCCTGTCTGCCACCCGAGATCAACCAGTAACAGCGCGTTCATGGCTGCTCTGTCGACACATGTTTCTTCCGTATTCTCTAAGTTGCGTGTTGATCGGCACGTCGTTTATCCGTATTTGTTTTCCCAGAAGTTCAAACAAACGCTCTCATACACGAAAGGTGCGTTTTGGTTCACTTGCACGTCGTATTATATGCTGCTTTGTTTGTATTTTTTTGGTCCCGATAGTACATGTCATGCGTAGAATTATGTGAAGCATTGCTTTACAGAAAGAAATATAAAGAAATGACCGGGTTACAAAAGTAAGGGAAGTGTGAGACTATTTTCAATTCAGAAGTTGCCCCCCCCTCCGTCCCCGTGCTTTTACTGTTTGCCACGCTTGTACTATGGCAAACTGTTAGGAGTAATGAAAATCACGTATGCAGAACATATCCCAAGAGCTAGGCAGATGATGCATAATACCACTGAGTCACCATGAGGTTCAATAAATAAATACTTATCTTGCTTCAAACAACTCTTCCGCAGAGCAACGACACTGGTGCCACCAGTGGGTACTATACTTCGGCTTCAGCTTGGGTCCAGACGCAGCCGATGCTACGAGCGCGGCGTGTGGCCCTGAATAGTGCTTGCATTGCACGAGCGCGCGTGCTCGCAAGGACGCTGGAAGCCCGGAGCTCGCGCTTGTAGCATCGGCTGCGTCTGGACCCAAGCTGAAACGAAGTATAGGTACCTTCTAGTAGTCCTGAGCATCAGGACAATGGTGCTGTGGAGCCTGCCATAGCTAGGTCAAGGTGCTCGTAAGTACTTTTGGAAACCAGTGGGTATATAGAGGTTACAAGTCTGTACTTTCTAATTGTAGCAGCGACAAACATCCTTGCTGTGGTAGCAGCTGCACCACCAGCAGCTGCACCCACAGCAGCTGCACCACAGCAGCTGCACCCACAGCAGCTGCACCACACAGCAGCTGCACCCACAGCAGCTACCGCTGCAGCTGCACCCCCAGCTGCGCCACCCCCAGCTGCGCCACCCCAGCTGCACCACCAGCAGCTGCACCACCCCCAGCTGCACCACCACCAGCAGCTGCACCCAGTCAGCAGCTGCACCATCAGCAGCTGCACCACCAGCAACAGCCATTGCCATGGAGGTGGTAGTTCCATCGAGTCCACTAAGCCCTGGAGCCACCAGCATCTCATCAGGGTCCGATCTGACGTACTCCCAAACTCGTGACGAAGATTTTGAGAGGTAAGCTGTTCTTATTTACATCTTCCGTTTTGTTTCCTGAATATTTTCTTGATTCTACTGCAGCGATCGATACACACCAGGCCCACCAGAGGGGCGACAGTTCCTGGTGTTTGAGAGCTGCCCAGAAGCTGTTCAGCACCTGCCAGGAGTGTTCCAAGGCCCTGCAACACCTCAATCACCCCTGGGCACACTGATCAAGGCGAAAAACATCTGCCCCCTGAAGCCACGAGCTTCCTCAGAACCCTCAGAATTGTATGTCATCTCTGCAGTATCCTTAAGGAGGGACACTACCCAGAAAAAAACAATTTCTGCGAAAAAAGTTGATTTTGAAATATGTTATATTTACATCCACCAATATCTAGAGAGTATTCCCTCATCTAGCATATTTACATCTTCTACCAATTATCTATGGTATTCCCTCTAAGAAAAGGTAGAGGTTGGAGCATAGGCGTAGGCATCGGGGGCATCAGGGCTCGTGCCCCCTGGGTGAGATCCGGGGGGTGGGGCAGAGCCCGGGCCCGGGCTGTGGTCCTTACCGAGACGCTGTTTACGTGACATGTAAGCTTCTAGTGTTGGCATGTCAACAAAACAACGGCCACGTTGCCTTTATTGACAAAATACATGGGAGATGGAATCCCAGCGTGCTTTTGTTTGCTTTAATATCCAGTTCTGGCAAAAAGGTAACGCGCAGCCCCCCCCCCCCCCGGGAAGAACTTCTGAGCCTGCCTGCTGCCCCCCCCCCCCCCCCCCGGGAGAAATGGAAAGTCTACACCGCTGGGTTGGAGCACTTTGAACGCATTTTTCTCCATTCCACTTTTGGCATAAATTTCACTTTAGGAAAACTATTGTTTTGTTATTGCGTAACTTGATTCATTCTTTATCAGTTTTTCTGGGGTGAAATTTTACGGGGAACATAACTATGAGCTTACGTTTCTTATTTGTCTCAGTTTTCAAAGCTCAAGAACTAAAATTTGGACAAAGGATGGAAATCTAAGAAACAGTATTTGTGTTTTGTGTCTTTTTTATCATGAAAGATAGTATAATATAGAAATATAGCTCCATAGTTATCCGTTCTAACTGTCCTAGAGCAATATAACACATGAAAACAACAAATTTAGAGTAATTACAAAACGATAGTCTTCCTACCAGACACGCTCGCTTTCATCTTTGACCATTTGCAATATTTTTGTACTTCACCCAGGTTAACACAATTTGGCACAGGTGTTCTCAACATCAACAGAAACAAGCCCTTTAAATGTCATTTAAATCAGACAGGTAGTTCTGAGAATTCACTCTTTTGGGTAGTATCCCCCCTTTAAGACCAACATACACTTTGCACTTTCCACTTTTGTCTGCCTCCTTTCCTACATTTCCTTCATTTTTTACCTTGCCCCAACTTGACTCCCCTAGCAGCTTGGAGAGGGGAACAAAATTTATGCACTCAATTCAATCGGGAAATATAAAAATCTTCATTGTATAACGCCACGGGAGTTGCAAAATGTCATAACCAGCAAAATATTTACCTACTTCCCAAGCACATCCCATGAAAAAGGTGCGTTCAAGGAAGTCCTGAATCACGTCGGGCCCCTTATCGAGAAACAAGATACCAACAGAGCAAAGGGTGAAGCCCACATTAGACTCGAGCTCAGTTCGATGTTTCTAGCCACAGGTAAACTCATGCTTCCCACTGTCCGATTTCAGCTGTAAGAAAGCCTGAATCGAAGGAAGTCAGAAGTACCGGCGGATCGAAATGCAAAACTGCACTTTTTCGGCCTGTATGAAAAAACTCGCATCGCGGAGAGCTGAAAGCCTGCCAGAATATGCTCGCCAGCAGTGGTGGCTAAACGCGAATGATCGAGAACACGACATTACCTTGATCGGATGTTACAAGGAGAAACCAATTTCCCATGATAAAAATAAAAGAACCTAAAATACAATAATACTTCAATCACCCTCTCCCACAAGCTGCGTGTAGCACCGGCAAAGGTAAGGTGGTGAGAAATATGAAAGGGAACAGCCGTCAACGCTTGACGCTCCTACAAGTTATGGAGCAAGTTACGGTTCAGACAAGGGCTAGAATGCAAAATTTAGATCCCAACCTACTGCTGCGGAAGTCCTAATTCTAGCAAGAGGTCAGATCAAGCGTTTCCTCATATTTATTAAGATAGTACAAGCGCAACCCGGCGGATAAGTGCCTGCTCTGCACGAGTCCTTTCCCTCTTGGAACTTGCACTAAAACAGGTGTGCATTTCCTTGCAGGTGGAAACCAGAAGAGTTCATGGGCTGGCACCCAGCCACAGTCACACGAGGCACTGTCGGAAACGTGCAAAGCCACCTGCAGCACGCTGGGTAGCCTGGTGCACACGCGTGCCACAGAAGTAATACTGTTGAAATTTGGGCTAGTTGGTGAAGAAGCAGAATGAATGGCCAGGGTGGAGGACTTCGAGATGCTGTGGCAAGACAGACAGACAGAAGCAGAATGGATGTACCAGGGTGGAAGATTTCAAGATGCTGTGGCAATTCCCCAACTGTGTCGCCGCCATTCATGGCAAACACATCATGAAACCGGAAAAATCTGGTAGTCTATACTACAACTACAAGAAAACGTTCAACCTCTTTGTGCTCACAGATGCCAAGTACAACTTTAAGCATATCGACGCTAGCTCCTCTGCGAGCGATGGTGGTGTCTGGTCTAGGACTCTCTTGGGCAAGCAGATTGCTAGCGGCAGTGCAAACTTGCCCAAAGCAGTCGGCCTGCCCAACGCGCAGCTTTCACCCCTTATCGCAGGTGATGACGCCTTTTTGTTGGTCGAGCAACTTATGAGGCCGCACTGCAAGAACAAGCTCACAAATGACAAAGTGACATTCAACAAGCGTGTGTCATGATCCAGGTATGTTGTGGAGAAACAGCTTCTGGTCATTTATCTGGCCAACAGGTTTCGTGTTTACCACACAATTACTTATGCACAGCCAGACAATATGAGGGCCCTCATCAAGGCATTGTCCATTCTGCACAACCTGCTGAAGTGCGTTTAAAACCCAGCACCCAACCTAGCACCCAAAACGCCTTGACAAACCCACAACATGCACAATGTTCCCTCCGAGGCCGTGTGGTGCTAGGTATGAAGTAAATGTTCATTCATCCGAGATGAGCTAGGTATTTTTCAACTACAGATGCTTTGCTGTAAACACTACAAAGTGACTCAAAAATGTGGCACAATCCTACAAGGTAGAGAAGCTTAGAGCGGCAAACCAGAAAAAGTACACAGAGATGAAAAAGGAGCAGTGTCCGAAGATATGGGCTCATCATAAACACGCTCGTGCCATGGCTGGGATGCCGCAGAAGGAAAAACCAGCCGAGTAAGCGACTTCAATGCACATAAAAATATCCTACACCTCTTCAAGGACGGCGAGAGCTACCAGTTGCAGAAGAAGCACCGACACTACTCGACAGTTCCAGCTTGGACTGTTTCTGTTTAACCTCAAGATGGCACAATTCTCATGATTTACTGCTGGAAGGGACCCCGAAGTGTCCCTGTGAGCTGTGACAGTGAACACATTGAACAGCTGGTCAGAAAGCTCCAGTTTGTATACCTCAAGCATGTTTTGTGCCAACGAGTGCTGTGAAGGGCTCAATATAGTCCGACGAAATGCAGGCACGCATGTGCATGCACCATGGTTACACGATATTTACACGAATGTAGGTCGACCTGTTTTTCAAAATTGGGAAATCTGAACTAGGAAGGTCGACTTACATTCGAAATCGAAGCATGCTGCCGCAGATAAGGATGAAAAAAACTCGAGATATCGGGAATGTTCAGGTGTGTAATCATTTTCTATTCACTCCGTGGCTCTATCCGTAGACTTCACATATTACATGCCATTGTTCATAAAGTTTCAAAAGCTTCTTTTTTTTTTTGCCTTTTATTGTGCAAGCGAGTATCGTCGCGTCGCTCAGCACGCCTTCGCAGCACACAGCAACAAATGACAAGAGGCGTTCAGGGGTGCCGATAGTTGATGGAATAGCCCACGCCGCCCCGGAACAGTGGCTGCGGCGCTTGTGGAGGTATCGATAGTTGATAGAAGGATTGACACTGTAAACACCCCAAACAGCTTTTTGTTTGATCTCGAGTTGTTTGCGCGACTGGTCTACTAGTATCGTTTATCGTGTCTATTGCGACTACGAGCCATTTTCACTTCGTTGTGAGTGCTCCAGGTCCAAGTAGCTTTCGATGCTCGCTCCCAGCAACATTTAAGAGAGCTGCGATACCTGTGCCAGCACTGTGAGAAACCAACAACTAAGTGGCAGGTCGCAAGTTCGACGTTTCAGAATGTGTGCTACGCCAGTGGAGGCTACAACGAATTAAGAGGGGACACAACCCAGAAAATCTTTTTTTTTAAATGTTGAATTTGACAAATATTTTAATTAGGTTCACAAACTCTTGAAGAGTATTTCCACAGAGTTTCATTTGTATCCAATGCATAGTTATCTTGTTATCAATTATTTTCGTTTGGTGCGCTGGTGATGCAAGAGGATGGGGAGCAGAGCCGCGAGCGCACGGAGCGTTGCGATGTTGCCCTTTTAGATAGATAGATAGGTAATTTTATAAAGTGTCTGCCAACAGCCAAGTGGCCTGGGCGGCAGTGCACTGTCCAATGAGTGAATACAGGATATAAATGCAGGTTTCTCAAGTAATAAAATCAAACAAAAATGTTGTCTAAAAAGCAAAGCATTATAGGTTTGTTGCAGTCATGCGATCAACTCAACTCAATTCAACTCGAAAGAGCGTCGCAACGCGCTAGTCCTAGCTAGAAGGTTGTAGTCTTGCTGGAAAGCTGAACTCTTCTATCTTCGGCACTGATACTAAGCGTCGTAGGAAAGTAAGTGAGCGCGCTGGAATACGTGTGTGAACCCCCGTAGAAATTCACGTGACTTTGGGAGAAAAAGACGCCACGCGGACCCCTATTGGCTAAAATAATGAAACGCAAGCTCTTATTGGCCCGTAGCAAGTCGCTGGCTTGCTCATCGCATGCTAGTTCGAATTAGCATGCGATGAGTGATTTAATTCAAACAAGATCTTGTTTGAATTAAATCGAATTGAATATACTTTGTTCAGAGAAACGCCTCGGAGGATAGGGCAAAAGGTGACTAGAGTCACCCGACAAGGGCCCGTCCCCCGTTTAGTCCAGCAGCAAAATGTACAGACAAGAAACAAATTAAAAACAATTACACCATTATACAAAGAAACAGTGACATATACAAAATGTGATCTAATAAAACAGACACACATCAATACAGCAACATAGATTATGTTAGACCTAGAAGGCAAATTTTTAAGGTGGTTGTAAATATGTGTATTGTATTACCGTAGAATACCGTGCATCCACTCATTCCACATTAAGCGCCTACCCCAAAACTTGAAATATCTGAAAAATATGCATGGTACATATATATGTATGCGATTATCTTCAAATTTTGAGTGGGCACTTGCTCGGTATCTTACGGTAGAGCTATTAATCAAGGACAGTATTACCAAATGGTTGTTTAATAATTGTACGATCTGATTAAGTATCTTGTCTACCATAGTTGGTGCATATTCTCGACTGTAGGTAGTGCGCATGATGGAAGGTGTACGTGGATGCTCCGTTGATGCAATTTTCTTACACAAACTCAGGGTGTAGTTTAATTTTGTGGAACATGCAAACTGTCGATTTCTGAGTAAGTGATTGTTCTACTGTAAGAAGGGAGTATTTGATGAAATATGGGTGGGAGTGTTTTCGATATGATACATTGGCAATTGACCACACTGCTCTTTTTTGCAATAGAAGTAATTAAGGTACACAGGACTGAGCACGTACCCCATAGTAAGCTACGATAGTTTAAACGAAAATGAGGAAGAGTATAGTCGAGCTGGCGCTTTAACCAAACCGGAAGAATATATTTCAGCCTACTTATAATTCTGATTGCCCGGGAAATGTCGGGTTGAATCCAATAAAGATGGTAAGACCAATTTAAATTTTCTTGAAATAATACTCCTATAGTCGGTTACAAGTCAATAAGGTAAGAGAAGCTCCTCCCACAAGCGTGATGCGCCCGTTTCAAATCCCTCCGCAGTCGAAAGAAGAGTTCACTGGAACTCTTCTTTCGAAGAGTTCCAGTGAGCCCCTTGTTCCGCCTCAATGGATAGATATTGGCTACAGAGTGATGCCAACTTGTCTCCGATCCCACTTTTTAAGAAAGCGACCTTTGTTTTCATCGGAGGGGGAAAACTTCTAATCTCCCTCTTGTGGCTTTCATGGTGCTAAGTCAAAGTCAAAGGTAAAGCAAATATGTACAAAAGGCAAGGCCCCCTTCGTGCGCTGGCAGCGGACGTCACGGAAACGATGGGACGCTATTGGATGCGGAGGTGGTGGAGGGATATACGATTCCCTTTGAGGGGCATTTGCCGCTACCTTCTTGACCTGTAACTTACTGTAGTAACAAATATAAAGAATACTCCTAGTAACCAATTTCAGTGTTCCTAAATTGAATGTTTAGTTTGATTATTTTTATTTTTTGCTCTAAATATCATATATTTCGTTTTTTCAACATTTAATTCCAATTCATTGCACGCTAACCACATACTTAGCTCCATCATCCAGTTGTTCGCTAATGTTTCAAGCTGATCGATGTTTGCACCCGAAAAAAATACACTTGTGTCATCTGCATAGAGTACAATAACAGGTGCATGTGGTATCTTAAAAATATCATTAATGTATATCAGAAATAGAAGTGGTCCAAGGATTGACCCTTAGGGAACCCCATAATGTATATTACCGGTTTCCGATTTTTCGCAACTAAGAGTGGTGTATTGGACAGATTCTGATGAATACCTTTGAATGAGTTGTAGGGCAGGACCCCTTACACCACAATTATGAAGTTTTGTAAGAATTATTTCATGCTTGATTGAATCAAAGGCTTTTCCAAAATCTAAAAATACCCTTAATGTATAGAGCTTGGTTTCAAAGTTAGTTTAATTTTCTTCATAATATTCAGTAAAGCTTCTTCAGTAGATTTCCTTTCTGAAAACCATATTGCTGTTTTACAAGATTATGTCTGCTAAAATGATCGGAGAGTCTGGAATTCATTATTGCCTCTATTACTTTTGAGAGTATTGGTAGTACGGATATAGGTCTGTAGTTATTTGAAGTATTAATTGGTCCACCTTTGTGTATCACTGATGCTCGGGCTATCTTTAGTCTCGAAGGAAATACCTCTGTGCCTAATATTTTATCACAGATTGCAGAGAAAGGAAGACTACTAATTATATTAGCAACTGCTTTTATAGGTTTAACTTTTAAATCATCATTGCCAGATGCACTGCTGTTTTTTAATGAATTTATGATGTTAAAAACTTCGGTCTGAGGGGTTGGGGAAAGAAATATAGATCCTGGTGGGCGTGTCAATATATAAAATTCAAAGGTTTTTTTTCGTGGAACAAGGATGACAGAGAGCCTGAATGTTGTCGTCATGCATCTGCATGTCGACAGCATTTTCTGTAGACTTAATACTAAGCTTGGGTTATGTATTGCATCTCTAGCTGCATGGGTCGACCAGAGGCGCAATGCCGGTGCGCTCGCACCTCAACCAGATGCAGGGTTTCCAGGAAGCGCCTAGTCCAGTCGAACCTACCACAGCTACCAAGGCCCGGCTGCTGTTGCCAGTCCTCCGGCACGACAAGCGTTACAGGAATGGGCACTGTAGATTCTTTGACACCAGTGTGTGAGTATGACAGAGTATCTAATTACCTTAATTAGTTTGGCAATGCATCTCAATGCATCTGCACGTTGACAGCATTTTCTGTAGACTTCATACTAAGCTTGGGTAATGTATTGCATCTCTAGCTGCATGGGTCGATCAAGGATGCAATGCCGGTGCGCTCGCAGCGCACACCAGAAGCAAGGTCCCGAGAAGCACCATCCAGTCAAGTGGAGTCTACCTCAGATCTTCAGCATGCCAGAGCTCTGCAAGCTCGGCTGCCCGTCCCCAGCCTTAATGGCCCGTTCACACTGGCGGTTGAGCAGCGTTTGCGAAGCGTTTGCGAATGCGGTTCGAAAGCGGCCCTGTTCACACTCGACCGGCGCGGTTGGCGGTTTCGCGGCGAACACGCATCCTTTGGGGGGTTTACGAGACTTGCGAGTGGCAGCCCTGTTTTACAATCCAGAATCCACTTGTGTTTCCAGTTCAAATCCAACAAGAAGCCACCCGCAAAAACAAGCATGGAACACCTCACGAGCAGCAGTGATGAGGACCTCAGCGACGAAGAGGCTGCTGGTGTAGCACTAGTTGCAGTCGTTTTGGCGTCTCAGGACAGAGATAAGCGCAAACGTCCCAGAAAATGGTGGATCCGCCCTTGCTTCCATGAAAGAAACGAGAAGGGACAGGGAACGAGCCTCGTTCCCCTGTTGATGAAGACGGAGGTCCAATAGGACCTTCGTCTTCACCGGATGTTTTCTCTTCTTTTCGTCGACTCCGCTGCACCGGTGGTGTCAATGGCCGCCATCTTGGGACTGTGCGGATGCTAGCGTGACGTCAACCAAACGTCACGGCAGCATCGAGTTCCTATTGGCACACTTTCGGGAACCGCTCCGCGGTCGCCGAAAGCGGTTCTGAAAATTCGGTCTCGGACCGATCCTGAGAACGCGCCCCAACCGCGCCGCTCCAGCCGCTTTTGCGGCTGGAAATGACCTCAACCGCCTCGCGTTTGCGGATCCACCTCCAGTGTGAACGGGCCATAAGAGCCGTGG
>JAZHYW010007793.1:0-44135 GCA_037355805.1 Ixodes ricinus | reverse complement strand
CGACTCTGCAACACAGGTTGCAGTTAGGGTCTTTTTAGGAGCATGACAATAGTATGTGTGCGACTGCTCTACCTTATGTAAGCGTTATTTTAGCATATCGTAAAATACCAGGCAAGCACCCACTCAAAATTTTGAGATAATCATGAAAAAATGGGGGATGGGCGCTTGTCCACTCATCAATCCTACATATAAATATACTGTGCATATTTTCTCACATCTTACAAATTTGGGAATGGGCGCTTAATGTGGTATGGGCGGATGCACGATATTCTACAATAAGTGCCTCAAAATCAGTGTTGCTTATTAGACTTCATCAGAGTAAGGCATCCTAGAGGGGAGTGGATCAGGTGTAGGCATGCAAGAAACGGAGGCTGCAAGTTCTTTTTCTGCACTGTTTCGGGACATCATTGGAGAAAGGGCGGTTGTTTTAAAAGGTGACATTTTGGCTATGGTATTGAGATATGCGGTAAGCAATAACCTAATGTTTACTGATTTGCTAATCTTGTAAAGATGGTGAACAGCTTTTTGCCAAACTGACTCTTGCGGAAATGCGTTACTTTCTTGGGAAGATTATCGGTGCTGGTGGTGCCTTTTTTAACTTTTACTGCTTCAGCTGTTTTTTTTTTTCTTTTTACGTTGAGAAACTGGATGTCCAAGATGTCCAATATCCTCAAAGTTGTCTTTTCTATTACATTCGATGCAAGCCTCAACTGCAAAGGGTATTAAAAAATGGAGACTTTTTGGACCTAACATAGCCTCTTGGAAGATGCAGACCCTGTGGTCTGGCATGACAGATGGAAGCATCTACTGTGCTTTTGTGAATGACACTGCACATACTGAACATAAGGTCAGTGTCACCACTGAATGCAGATGGTGAACCAGACTAAGTCCTCCTCGACTTCAACTTTAGCCAATACAACTTTCAGTAAAATGAAATTCCTGTCCAAATATCAATAGGATAAACTGGTGTTAGCAGCGCTTTGGCTTGGAAGGAATAAGCCAAGAATGGATATTTTCCCAAAGTCATTTGTTGGTGTCATGAACACGATCTTCCCGATATGGTAGTTTTCGTTGATCTTCAAAGGTAAACTTTGAAAGTTGTAAAGCATTTGGCATCTGCTCAACAATAGATTCGGTTGCACGAGCTCCTATGCAAGGGATTGTGCAATTCAATGGCTACTGTGGATGTGCTTGGTGCTTCTCACTTAGGTAAATACGTAGGAGATTCGTAATGTTCTTTGCGTAGGAAGTGGATTCCGAGGAACGTAGAGATGCGCAAATGTGTATCGTACATGCAGTTGGCATTCCAGACTGCGGAGTGTAGTGAGGAGATTGGGAGGCCGCCTGGAGCACATCTCGGCCCAGTGCTACGAAGCAGAGCAAGGAGTTCACAACCGCCTGAATTTCTTTTCTTCGTCACCACGAAGGTAATAAGGATTATATGTGACACCACCAATAAATATGCATGGATGCAAATTCTGAAGACCATCCAGCAGCTGCATGGGCTTGACAATCAAGACATTCCAAATGACCCTGTACCAAAGTAACTGCAGCACCACCCTCAGAAGATGCCAAAAAAGCGAAATAGCCAAAATGTGCTACGACGTAATGCAAGGTTGAGCAGAAAACAAATGTTGTGTGCCAAAAGTGCAAGGTGCACCTCTGCCTGACAAAACCAGGAACTGCTTCACTGCATGGCACGACCACCATGGGGATCGAATGGCGAACTCACGTCAAGAGACCCGAGCGCTCCAAAAGCGCCTCCATTTGGAGCCACATATTCCGCTCGCAGATCTGGCTCGAGCTGGTCATCTTCCGCTCGCAGATCTCTAGCAGCTGCGCCGCTCCACGGAGGCGCCCCAAACCCCGCTGAACTTGCACTGGCGGGATTTCCACAGATCTCTCCGGAAATACGGGAAGTACAGAGCGCCCACGCCATTTCCTGTGCGGGCGACGCGCGCGCGGCGCGCGGCTGACGGGTCGGCGGGGCGGCGGGCCGGCGGGGCCGCGGTCGGGGTCGTCGAGTTGGATCTGTCTCGGGTGCGCGGCTGCTGTTTACGCGGGATTGTGACTGCCTCGAACGCTTCTACCTCGCGAGAGATCGGGGGATGCAGAGCCGGGACTGTGGAGAGCGTGGCAAATCGTAAGCGCTGGCATCTGATCGTGAGAGGAAGAACGCAGAAAAAGAACGTACAGAAAAGCCGGAGGCAGATCGGTAGTGTTAGGCCTGTCTATCTCCACAGTGATTACGCCACTCCTTTCACACTGTACCCGCCGAAAGCTTCCGTGCACAGCAGGAAGACAGGCAATCACCGTGCAAGTGATGGTTGTTACCTTCGTGTTTGCTGGTGTCGCCAGAACGGGAACCCACCGCTGGCACTCGCTGTCCGTGCCCGCCGCTGCGAGGCGGCCGAAAGGCATGTGACGGTGCCTAACGGACGTCTTCGTTATTTGCGACATGGGGCGCCGTGCACATAATTTCGCCCGGCCTGTGTCGCGTGTTATTTCTGCGTCGGAAAGATCAGTCGGCTGAGCGTTGGTGGGCTTATCAAGTTCGAGCAGCGTCCATTTTGAACGGCGGAAGGGGAAGCGGTGGGGAGGGGTGGGAGAGGCCGGGCCCAAATGCGAGTTTATCTTCCCTCGTCGACTTGGAGCGGGTCCCACGGGGAGCGGGAGCCCCGCCCCTCGCGGATTTTGGAAAACGGCCTGATCTACGAGGAATTCACCATAAGTATTTTTTTGTATCTGAAGAACAGCTGTATGCACGTGTTTTTTTTCCTTTTCTGAAATGCGTTTTTGGGCCATTTATTTTTCGAAATATATATTTTGAATTTCTTTAATGTGAATGTTTTTGTACATACCATGTCCTTTTTGTTTTTTCTAGCCTGGCCACAAGGATGGCATATTTTAAAATTTCAGTGTATTAGTTAATAAATATTTTTGCTTTGCAACTTACATTTATAGAAACAGCATTTTGCTGTCAACAATTGGCTGTGCTGCAATATCTGCTGAGACATTGTTTGTGGTAGCCAAAATTATTTTGCTAAGACCTATAATATAGATGATCGCGGAAGAGCGCTCCCCCACCCCTTTTCCTCCCCTGTTCACATCACCTCGTTTCAAGACGTCACAGCCCAAGCGGCGAGGATTGCTTAGACTGGTTGTCTGTCCCTTTGTCCCCATTCCTCTTTTCTTGCAAGTTTTACTTTCTCCGGCCAAACTCCAGCGCCATCCATGAGAAAGAGCGAACATGAGGGTAGCGAGTGAGTCCCCCTAAAACGCTCCGATACCGGGGGACATGAGATCAACACATCTGAGGCATAAGTACTTTAAGACACACTTTAAGTACACAAAGTCAATTGAGATCTCTCTTGGTATCAACAGACAGCACTCTTGCTCAGAATTTCATTATGTTCCCATTGAAGGCTCACTAAGAAAACTGATGAGGAGTGGAACTATGCAGTTCTGTGCAAATGCTAATGCTGGATGTTTCACAGATTTCATGATTCGCTTTGCACTCCAAGGCACACATCAAGACACACAACAAATCATTCTCTATCAGGATGCTTTTGAGCTTGCCAACCCTTTGGGGCAGCAAAAGGGAATTTTAAACTGCTGGATGTTTACATGACGTTAGGCAACTTGCCACAACATTACAGAGGTGTTGCGGACAGTGTGCAGTTGGTGCTGCTTTGTAAGGAGAAAGACTGCAAAGTTTTGAAAGCAGCACACAAAAAGTGATCACCTACGTTGAGCCCGCTGAGGAAGAGTCCACTTGCTAAAGGTCTCTCCCATTGCGGGCTCCACGTGGTCACCTTTTCCAACCCACCCATCCCTCCACAATGGACTTCCCCGTAAGAATGTTGGTCGCGGGTATTCTGAGCATGGGTTGTCCAGTGGTTTGGATAAGAATACAGTGCACATTCATTTACTAAGTTACAGTGCTGTTATACTTTTGAACAATATTTTGCTTTATTTTATGGTCCCTAACATGGTTAACCAATGCTATCTCTTGCCCAATGAAAATAGGGCAGTAATATATGGCTCACTCACGTGCGCCCCTCAGCTTGGAACCTAAACATATTTGACAAAGCCTGGTTGGGTTAAGCTATAGACCTTTTCACCCGAATTCCCATGGGCGCCGCCATTTTGGCATCACGTGATTCGTCCGCCATAAGGTGGCTTCAATCTGCCGCTCCTCTAGCTTTCCGCAGCTTGTTACAACGTGATCGAATCGCGGTGTTCCTCTTTACGCATAGTCTTTGTTTTGCTTTTTGTGCCGGTGCCTGGTTAGTAACTTTGTTCTGAGGACGTGATTGCCGTAAGTCAGCCTGTAGATAGCTTTAGAGCTCATTTGGGCACTCCGACGGTGCTCGAGAGCTCAGCCCGCCGCGATCACGACTGTGGCTGCGATGGAGGCTGGATGGGTGGACGACTTGAAACTTTGGCCGAAGATTCAGCGATCCTGTAAGTACTAATATTTAGCTATCATATGCGTTTTCGTTCCTTGTTGATTCAGTTATATATTAACTTTGTTGAAAGTTATCCTAGGCAGCCTGAGTTGTGTTTACATCCGACTTTTTGATGCCGAAAGTCAGTCATGCACGAAGTGCTTGTTTTAAAAACTGGCCTCCCGAAGCAAAGCGCCGGCCTACGGGTCCTCCAGTTGGCGGGCTGGATTACCGGGCCCCGGCCGAGGTCCCCGTATTGCGACGGAGTCCTTTCGCGCAAAATTCGCCGCGTAACCGAGATCGTGGTTGCACTTTGAAAGAAATTAATTTACGGTCCTTTGCTGCGACGTGCGAGACGCCCTTCGTTGGTGTGACACGTAACCTCCAAATTTACGTTATCGGTCTAAAAGCTGGTCGAAAGTAAGTGGCGTCCTTGAACCAGGCACCTCTTGTTTTTCTGAAGGAACTGACTACGGTGACGGGGCCCCTCACTTTAGAAACTGCACTACGTTGACGGGGCAACAGCAACCGATGCAGATGTCCAATGAATTGCCATTTTCCGGAAGTGCCTCGTGGAGCTGTGGGTACAGCGTCGGCTTCACGGGCTGGGGGTCGGTGGTTCAAATCGCGTTCAAGGCGATACTTTTATTCACTTTCTTTTTTTCTAGTTTAGGTCACAGACGCTATATTTATGTGTAGGGACAGGGCCAGGGCCAGCGCCAGGCGCGTGGGTTAATGTGCTTGTAAATTACAAGATATTAATTTTCATTGTTCCCACCACATACAACACAGGACGGGCCCCTCACTTTTGCCTACCGCACTACAGTGACGGGCCCTTCGTAACTTTCAATAATGCCGCACGATTGAATTGTCGGCTGTGTGTGTTAACGCGGGGGGGGAGGGGGGGGGGGCTTAGGTTAAAGCCCGTATAAATTATAAGCGCTCTCACCGTTTCGTTAGACATAGACCGCACCGGGGGACAGGGCATCTCACTTTTGCCTACCACACTACAGTGACGGGGCCCTCTCACTTCTGCTGGCTGCACTACGGTGACGGGCCCCCTCACCATAGTGAGTTCCTTTCTGAAAATCAGTTCTATGAAGAAAAAAAAAGAATGGAGTGTCTAGAGTTTCGTCCGGATGGAACAATATTGGATGCGGTAGAGTTCCCGTCTGAAGCTCTAGAGTAGCTCAGTGGAAAGGTGTCGGCTTCATACAGCACGTTCCCAGCTTCAATCCACAAGGCACACTGTTGGTTTATTTTGTTTTTGTTTTTTGTCAAACATTTGGCTATATTTACACATTTCTTTTTTTTACAATTATCACTGAAAGTAACAAATGTGGTGAAGGAAACGTCGCTGAACTCAATTGTGTGGGACTCCCTTTCCGGTGGTGCAATGGGGGCAGCGGGGCAAGTGGCGTGTGTTCCGTCTGGACGGAACCCTAGCCACAGGCAAAAAAGAACAGTAAAAGTGCACGTTAGCTGGTGTAAGTTTACCATTTTGTTAGAACACCTGAGACTGGGTGCGAAGACTCGGAAACATTAAAAAAAGAAAACAGGCTCCTCTTGTTTAATTGGAAATCAGTTTTGTGGAAAAAAAGAACAGCAAAAGTGCATCTGAGCTGGTGTAAATTTACAACATTGTTGGAATACCTCAGACTGGTTGAGAAAATTCAGAGACATGAAAAGTAGAAAAGACCGGAAAAGAGACAGCAAGACAATGCCTTAAACTGGCCAGTTCCAAATGGTTTACCACTTGCAATTGGCAAGTTTTCTCGCACAGTGCTTCGTGCTAAAGAATTTTAGACAATTTTCATATTATATTTTTTCTTTACAGTCATCTATGAGTACATGGTGGACCGAGAAGACCTGGATGGGAAGCCAGCAAACAACCATAAGGGATTCGCCGAAGCCCTGAACCTGCTGGACTCTGGCCATGTGGCGACCATTTTTGTGCGAGGGGGCAGTGGCTCGTGTCAGCTGAAGGCTAGTGTGCGATCATCACAGACGGTATCAAAAATTTATGATACCTTGATCAGCTTCGAGGACAACGTCATATCGAGCATTGTATGCTCTTGCATGGCAGGGCTGGGACGGTCATGCTCCCATGCTGGAGCAATTTTGTTCAAAGTAGCTGAAGCAACAAGTAGTGGGTTGACCGGGTCATCCTGCACAGATGTGCAGTGCAAGTGGAACGCATCCACCGTAAAGAATGTTGTTCCTTCCCCACTGGAGACCATATATGGACACAAACCAAAAAAGGCAGCTTTCCTGCAGTTCGACAGCCATGCTGCACTCCAACGACACTTCATGAAATCTGGGTTCCAGGGCCCGGGAGGATCCATCCTGTCTTCGGTGATGGAAGCTACACTTAAGCTGCCGCCACTGCAGATTGTTGGAGGTAATGTCGAACAGAGAAGGCAAGTTTTCATTGCTTGATATTCTGTGTGCAATATACTTTCCAGGTGCTCGTGCCCATGGAAGTCACAGCCCGGACCTGTCATGCCAGCTGTGCAGGCAATTCTACGAGAACAGCGTGCTCTTGACTGCAATTCAAATATCGTCGCTGGAAGAGCGAACCCAAAGCCAGGGGAGCAGTGAATGGCTGCGACAACGACGCCTGAGGATCACCGCAAGCACAGCTGGCTCGATCCCGAAGACTGCGTCACCAGAGAACTGGATTGCCAGGCGGCTTAACAAAACGTTCCGTGGGAATGACAGCACAAGGCATGTATCTAGGGCCTACATGCTTGAGACAAATTAATAACGACCTGATTCAGAATGGTTCACTTTTCATTAGCCTTACCACAGTAAAACTAAATCAGAGCAGCACATGAACAACTCATAGAGTTTATGCACTCGGGCTCTGGCTTTAGCGATTATTGTGTTTACCTTTAATCAACGCTCTATCTTGATTTGAATAGACAGACTCCGGTCTAGTAATGAAGACAAGAGCTTTTCTCATTGATGTTTTAAGTACACTCAACCTACTACGCATACAAGAAGCATAAGCCCAGACACCACAGGCGTTTCTTTTTCAAACTGTGGGTATGTTATATCTGGGTATTTGTCAGTACACGTGAGGATAAGCAGTTGGTTTTCATGATTACCCATAATGCTGCAGAAAAGCTAACTCCATGCTAGATTGGGAACATCCGAAGTTATTTCAATGTCTCTTCCAGGCCCGAAACTGGCCAACACAGGATGCATGCTGAAGCACTTGCAAAGCTTGCTACATTTCTTTGCGTGATTTTCACTCCACTCAGGCATTGTGTCTTCCTTTCTAAGCAAGCGCTGGCCAAAACTTTCCGAAATAATTAACAGCCAGCATTTGCTGTGCTCATAGCTTGGCGGTAGGTGCTGGCATGTGAAGCATAGAGTTGACAGTGGTGGGATTTGGCCGTGTGCCCGTACAACCACATATACGGCACTTGAATCATGCAGGTGGCATGTCGTTACTAGACCGCATCTTAGTAGAGTCAATGTGCTATTCTTGCGCTCGTCTACCGTTTGTCACAAACATGTCAAATGTTTCTTGCAAGAGTACAAAACTGAAGTTGGTGCATGAATAAATGTTTGAGTTTCTGTGTCAAACCAACAAAGGGTCCCAGCAGACGACTGAGGATTCATTTCAACCGCCTGGGGGTCTTTTCATGCAGCCTAAAGCTTGGTTACACAGTCAGTGCCTTCTATTCAATAGGCCTCCAACATACTATGGTGCCTGGAACCCAACTTCAACTGGTGTGTTTACTGCCCTATAGCGCCCGTGCACAAAAATGGCCCTGAATTGGCAACAAATTGTGTCACAGGAGCCGGAATGTCGTGCAGTGCGATATTGTGATCCTGGCAATTGGTCGTGGAAGCGCCAGCCAAGAAGAGAGGTGGACGCAAGGGCTAAGTTTCTGCAGACTGTCGGGCTGTAGAGTGATGTACAGAGGAAAAGGTGTCTGCTATATCTGTTTTTGCAGTGGTGCCACCACCAGCATTGCGACGAGCGACAGCTCGACATATTTGTGACACCACGAGGTGGAAATCAATGACCCAAAAATAAGGGCCCTGTAAACACACCAGCCGGAGACACGTGCAATGCACCATAGTCATACTGCAGGTCACTTGGCTAAGATTTGAACCTCCAAACCGGGGATATGTAGGCCGGCACTTTGTTTCAGAGCCACCGAGGTGACTTGAATCTGGCATAACGACAACTTTGACTATAGACCAACTCATGTTTGTAAACAAACTGGAGCACACCTAGTGACACGCCTCAGGCATCGCGCATGTGCGATAGAGTGGGCAAGAAGCACCGCGTCCCGTGTTGACAAACCATTGGAATGTCACGCTGTCGGCATCGGTGTGAGTCCCCATGCTCTTTTTCGCTTTGGAATTGTTGCTTCTATGTCTTCCTAGCAATGTCTTACCATTTTAGTGGCCCGAGCGAAATTAAGAGCTCGCTACACCCCAACATTTCGCGTAATGTGACGTGCGGCGATTCATTCCGCATGAACGCTGCAGTATGGTTGCTAAAACCATGATGATATTCTGCTCATTATTTTCAGTCACGACGTTGCTCGGCCCGCAAAAGAATGGATGGCAGCTGCGATGCTCAATGCTGATACTGTAAATCACGAGCAGAATGGGACCAAGTGAATTAAGCATAACAAGTCGGTGATGGCTACTGGTAACAATGGCCAACATCTTGTATTTACTGTTTGCACCCAGCCCATGCTTACCCCAAACAACCTTCAACCCTATACCCCAACTCATGCTTACAAACAAACCGGAGCACCCCTAGCGGATGCCACCGACGCCGCGCATGTGCAATGGGGGTGTGGGCAAGAAGCTCGCCGTCACCCATAAACAAACCATTGGAATGGGATGTCGTTGGCGTCAATGTGAGTCCCAGTGCTCTTTTTCGCGTTGGAATTCTTGATTCTACATCTTCCTGGCAATGTCTGATTACTTGAGCGGACTCAGCGACATTGACGAGGTTCGTTACACCGCAAAACTTGGCGTGAATAATGTAACATGCGGCGATTCATTCCGCGTGGACGCCACAGAATGGACACTAAAGCATACGGGACGCTGTCGTTTGAACGAGCAGACGACAAGCAGAAGCGTTTAAAAGAGCAGACGACAGCTCGAACGATGAGGCGGCCGTTTGAACTTGATGATGCACTGAACCTAGTCTGCAGGTGGTCCGTGCAACTTGGCGGTTTTCGTGCGTTCATGTTGGAACAAAACAAATAAATCTGACGACCACAAGTATCCGTGAAATCAATCCAAAGTGCTTCCAGCCCAAGCAATCGTGGTCCGACAGCGTCTGTTTTTCCTTTTTCATGGCCCCTAGTCACGTTCTCGGACGAACCGAGCAGGCAAAAAACGCATGAAAACTGACCTACAAACCTTTCCCGACTCTTTTGGTACAGCCCCAGTTACGGCGTTTTGACGAGAAGGCAGGTTTTTGTCCGGTTTCTTCCAAAGTAACACAGGAATGCACGTCCCCCATAGGCCTCCTGCGCTGAAGCTTTGTACGTATCGTGGCGCCCTCCGGTGCCGGGCAATAAAACGTCTGAGTAGTACAAGCCCGCCGCGGCCCCGCGCGCTCGCGGCCCGTACGCGTATCGCATAATAGCAAAGCTGTTCGGGTGGCTTTCACGTCTGTGCACTGCTGTTAATTGTACGTTGCGTTCGGGTAATTACGATTCAAAATATGTCACCCGTAGTCGTCACCGCACAACGTTACCGCGGGGACCCGAGCTCGCCCCAAGCTAGTTCCTCCATCGTCCAAGCACGTCGAAACCGGGAGCAACATGCGCGGCCTCGATGCGTTCCGTTCGAAACGTCGCCGTCGGCGGTACTGTTGCGTCGTCAACTGTCAAGAACGGGAAGAACCCCAGAGTGAAGTTCTACAGATTCCCATTGAAACCGTGCAAAGTCGAGCGAAGGGAACGATACTAGCCGCCCAGCGCACTGAGTAAGCCAGACAATTTTTTTTGTTCACCCTCCAGGTTGTTCTAAGGCACGGCCACTCGATCAAGTGGCCGTGGCATGCATCGAAACGTGCGTCAAGCGCGAGCTTTCAGTGTCCCTGTCAAGCACGCGCGCTCGTGCAGCGCAAGCACTGTTCAGGGCCACATGCTCGCGCTTGTAGCGTCGGAAACGAATTATACATCGAGCATACGCGCGCACCTACGCACCAGAGAAAGCAACAAGCATGTGCTGGAGGCGGAGTTCCTACTGCTGATCTTATGTTGCGTGAAGCTTACGTCGCAAATGTGCAATAAAAGCTGCGAGAGCTCGAGAGGCAGCGTGCATTCCTTTGATTTTCTCCTGCCCCCGGGTGGTTGGCGGGTTGGCTAGCAGACGCACAATGTTTACGGGCTTTGGCCTTTCTGTTCTAGCCGAGCAAGCCACTCGGGGTTCAACTTCTCTGCAAATAAAGATTATTATTATTATTGTGTTCGATGCCGCGCTTGCCTCCCTCCCTTCTTATTTATTTACGTGTGCGAGTGTGTGCGTGTATAATGTCTTGTATGGTCCCACAGACCTACGAGTACGGGCCACTGGCCTTTTGTGATGACCAAACTGTCCTCAAGAGTTAAATAAAGAAATATCAATATCAACAATGTGCTCGGCCACCAGACAGCCGGTCGACGCTCGACCGCTTGCGTCTGCTTTCGCGGATTTTCGAGGTTGGTCATCAGCTGATAGCGTTGGCTGTACGGAGGGGCTGCAGTTTGGGAGTTTTTACTTACAAGGTGCGTTAACGTATCTCGGAGTGCTCACCTCAAGCTCGATATCATAAGAAGCTCACTGTTTTTGCGAGTGGCATCACGCCGACACCAAATTTGCGGCTTCTTGTAAAGCGTAGACGTAGCTTGCGTCGCTGAGTTTATTCTCTTTGCGAAGCGTTCACGAACGAAAGCAGCTTTCCACGTTAGAGATTGGCTCGATTCCTTGCCATAAGAAAAACGCACGGAAGGAATTCATAACGCCGGCGCCGCCGGCTAACGTTTACACGCGGGTCAAATTGGAGTGCGCAAGTTTGTACTACCCAATACCTATAAACAAATCGTAGGGGCGCTGCCAGACAACTTTTCTGCAGCGCCTCCTGGGCAAAGCAGGAGGCCTATGGCGACTTCCGCCCACAGCCCCAGACCGGAAGTGCGCCCGACGCGCCACCACCGCGCCACGACGTAACAGAGATGAGTTTGTGTATAAGTATTTTGAGGCCTGTGCTTGCTTATCACAATTACCGGGTCAACGTTTGGTCTACGGGCCGCTATCGTTTGAGCAAGCAGACGGCAACAAGCAGACAAGTTCGAAAGAGCAGACGACAACAAGCAGACAAGTTCGAAAGAGTAGATGACAGTTCGAACGATCAGGCGGCCGTTTTAACTTGAAGACGCACTGAATGTCGCGCGTGGTCCGTGCAACTTGGCGGTTATCCCGCGTTAATGTTGGAACAAAACAAATAAGTCTGACGACCAGAAGTATCCGTAAAGCCAGCCCAAAGTGCTTCCCACACAAGCAATCGTGGTCTGACGGCGTCTGGTTTTCCTTTTTCACGGCACCTATCTGTGTTCTCCGACGAACCGAGTAGGCAGAAAACACATGAAAACTGATCTTCAAACCTTTGCCGACTCTTTTGGTACAGCCCCAGTCTCGGCGTTTTGACAAGAAGGCAGGTTTTGGTCTCGTTTTTTCAAAACAACAAAGGAATGCACGTCCCGCATGGCGACTTCCGCCCACAGCCCGTGACCGGAAGTGCACCCGACATGTTACCACCGCGGCGTGACATAACAGAGTTGAGTTCATGTATAGGGATACTTTAGCAAAAACAGCTGGTACTCATCCCATTTACTTTCGTCAATCTACACTTGTCTGGAAACGCCGGTATTTGCGACTCCAGTGAAATCTATGCCACATTGCCACAACACTGAGAAGCAGTGAAAGGAGGTCCTTTTGCCTTGGCAGTCCACTTTCGCTGCTTGGTTCTCATAAACATCACTGTCTCGTGTGCATGTTTCTCAGCATAACAAAAAAATCATGACTTAGCGAGTTTGCTACACGGCACCTCAGTGAATCTCAGCAGGGTGACATTTTGTTAATCCGAGAGATACGCAGGTTCTTTGCCGAGCCTATCGAAAGTCTGTGTTTTGGTTTGTATGAAAGTTTAAAATGTTGGTCAATTTAAGTGGTGCTACACAAATGCTGTCACAATAGCATGACAATAGGTTCGCATACCCACCCTCATGTCAAACAGCGTGAATTTTTTTCATGCTGCTACCTTCTTGTTTTGCGCAATCTAGAACTTAGGTCTCACAAAGTGTTGCGCTTTTGCGCTGCGATGCAAAAAGTTAAACTACGACTCATCCAACCACCTTTCATCTGCCATCTTGGCTGACTTTAACGCACTGCAGGAGTTGCCAGCAGTGCAACATACTTTCAGTACGTCGCACTACTGCACTTAAACTCATTTAAGCGCAATACTGCACTTAAATGAGGCAGAGTATAGACCTTTTCGTGTACTCTCGTCCCCAGCCACCTAATAGGCGTATGCAGTATGGGCGACGAAAAAATACTAAAACGTTTCAACCTGTAAATACTAAAAAAACAGAGGGAGGCAAAACGAGAATGTGTGACGGTTATGCTTATATCCTAAATTCCTTCTATTGGCGTGGCGACGGCAAAACAATGTTTTCGCCCATACTGGAAGTGACTACAATTCAAGATGGCGGTGCCCTTGCGGAAAAGGTCTATACCAGGTCGACTCTGGTAAAGATAATGTAACTAGATCCAACAGGTCATTACCAGTGTAATTTAAGAGCTGCATGCACATATTCAAAGTACATAAAAAATAGACTCATTTAAAAAAAACTTGGTAGCTGATTCACTGAGAAGCATGCACGAAAACACACGGGATACTCTGTTTACGACTACCTGCACGACCTTTAAAGTCTGTACCATTTGTGACGTCAAACCACTTTAGAGAGAGTGGAAATTTTAATGCTGGTTTCGGCATCATCTTCGTTTATGGTTTTCTCAATTGCTATTTTGAATTTGGAGAAAATAAATAGCATACAATGAAGATTAAAGTCCGGGTAGTCAGAAAATGCAATTTGTTTAGGTAGATCAAAAAACGGCCGGAGTACCCCTTTAGTAGTAATTCAGAAGATGTTTATTTGGTTCAATGTTAACAATGCCTAATTCAATATATAGGAGAAACTGGAACAAGTGTACAAAAACATAAAGCTACAGTAAAGCCACATTCACACACTGGTTCCAGGACCAGTTTTTCATCACCTTAATTCTATAGATCATAATCGAGTTTCTGACCTTGGTTTTGTTAGACTTCAAGGTGGCTTTAGAACCATCAGAGGCCCAAGAAATAAGGAATCCCAACTAAATTATCAATTGCAAACTATAAACAGAAGGGCCTTAATACTTCAAAAGCAACTTCACCGTCATTTTTCCTTTATATTTAATATAGATCTAACCAATGCTGCGCTGTTGTTTTGTTTTTTGCTCGATCATTTAATACAGTGGTTCTCAAATGGGGGTGCGCGGACCCTTTGGGGACCGCGAAGGCATCATAGGGGTCCGCGAAGCCCTGCCTCTTCAGTCAAGCCCAGCAATAAAACTTGTATTTTCTTAGGTTGAAAAGACACGCTCCAGTTTTCGGTGATTCTTCTGGTGTATGTGTTAATAGGAGAAGTCTTATTCACACTAGCACTTAGCTAGGTCCATTTATTAAATCTTTAGAATAATTAACCTATACTTTCCTTTCCCCTCACTATGAAAGGGGTCCTCCATCATCTCCGCCGATCCACAAGGGGTCAGCGAAACATCAATGGCTGAGAACTACTGATTTAATACAACACGAGCAAATTTTTTACTAAGTGGTCAACATATTATGACAGCAGGTATTGTTGGCTTCATGCCAACCACACGCCCCAAAACTGGTTTTGACTAAAATAAATGCATTTCTTTTTTTACTTCAATTGTTTATTTTACGCCACTAGCAAAAAAAACCCTAGCCGCACTTTACTGCCGATAAGAAGCAGATCTTAGTTGGGCATGTGCAGAAGCATAAACGAGTGCTGTAAAGGGCTCTATATAGTCCGACTAAATGCAGGCACGCACGTGCGCACACCATGGTTACCGTATTTACACAAATGTAGGTCGACCTGTTTTTCAAAATTGGGAAATCTGAACTGGGAAGGTCGACTTACATTCAAAATCGAAGCATGCTGCCGCAGATAAGGATGAAAAAACCGAGATATCGGGAACGCCCAGGTGTGCATATCATCTTCTATTCACTCCGTGGCTCTATCCGTAGACTTCACATATTACATGCCATTGTTCGTAAGGTTTCAAAAGCTTCTCTTTTTTTTGCTTTTTATTGTGCAAGCGAGTATTGTTGCGTCGCTCAGCACGCCTTCGCAGCACACAGCAACAAATGACAAGAGGCGTTCAGTGGGGTGCCGATAGTTGATGGATTAGCCCACGCTGTCCCGGAACAGTGGCTGCGGCGCTTGTGGAGGTATCGATAGTTGATAGAAGGATTGACACTGTAAACACCCCAAACAGCTTTTTGTTTGATGTCAAGTTGTTTGCGCAACTGGTCGACTAGTATCGTTTATCGTGTCTATTGCAACTGCGAGCCATTTTCACTTCGTTGTGAGTGCTCCAGGTCCAAGTAGCTTTCGATGCTCACTCCCGGCAACATTTAAGAGAGCTGCGCCGACCTTGTGCCGAGAAAACCAACAACTAAGTGGCAGGTCGCAAGTTCGACGTTTCAGAATGTGTGGTGTGCCAGTGGAGGCTACAACAAATTAAAAGCAGACACAACCCAGAAAATTTTTTTTTTAAATGTTGAATTTGACAAATATTTTAATTAGGTTCACAAACTCCTGAAGAGTATTTCCACAGAGTTTCATTTGTATCCAATGCATAGTTACCTTGTTATCAATTATTTTCGTTCGGTGCGCTCGTGATGCAAGAGGATGGGGAGCGGAGCCGCGAGCGCACGGAACGTTGCGATGTTGCCCTTTTAGATAGATAGATAATTTTATTAAGCGCCTGCCAACAGCCAAGTGGCCTGGGCAGCAGTGCACTGCCCAATGAGGGAATACAGGATATAAATGAAGGTTTCTCACGTAATAAAATCAAACAAAAATGTTGTCTAAAAGCAAAGCATTATAGGTTTGTTGCAGTCATGCGATCAACTCAACTCAATTCAACTCGAAAGAGCGTCGCGCGCGCTAGGCCTAGCTAGAAGGTTGTAGTCTTGCTGGAAAGCTGAACTCTTCTATCTTCGGCACTGATACTAAGCGTCGTAGGAGAGTAAGAGAGCACGCTGGAATACGTGCGTCGAACCCCCGTCGAAATTCACGCGACTTTGGGAGAAAAAGACGCCACGCGGACCCCTGTTGGCTAAAATTATGAAACACAAGCTCTTATTTGCCCGTGCAAGCCGCTGGCTCCCTCATCGCATGCTATTTCTTGTTTGAATTAAATCGAATTGAATATACTTTATTCAGACAAACGCCTCGGAGGATAGGGCAAAAGGTGACTTGAGTCTCCCGACAAGGGCCCGTCCCCTGTTCAGTCCAGCAGCAAAATGTACAGACAAAAACGAATTAAAAACAATTACACTATTATATGAAAAACAGTGACATATACAAAATGTGATCTAATAAAACAGACACACATCAATACAGCAACATAGATTATGTTAGACCTAGAAGGCAAATTTTTAAGGTGGTTGTAAATGTGTGTATTGTATTACCGTAGAATACCGTGCATCCGCCAATTCCACATTAAGCGCCCACCCCAAAACTTGAAATATCTGAAAAAATATGAATGGTACATATATATGTATGCGACTATCTTCAAATTTTGAATGGGCACTTGCTCGGTATCTTACGGTAGAGCTATTAATCAAGGACAGTATTACCGGATGGTTGTTTAATAATTGTACGATCTGATTAAGTATCTTGTCTGCCATAGTTGGTGCATATTCTCGTAAATGGTATGTGGATGCTCCGTTGATGTAATTTTCTTACACAAACTCAGGGTGTAGTTTAATTTTGTCGATCATCCAAACTGTCGATTTCTGAGTAAGTGATTGTTCTACTGTAAGAAGGGAGTATTTGATGAAATATGGGCAGGAGTGTTTTCGATATGATACATTGGCAATTGACCACACTGCTCTTTTTTTGCAATAAAAGTAATTAAGGTACACAGGTCTTTGAGCACGTACCCCAAGTAAACTACGATAGTTTAAACGAGAATGAGAAAGAGTATAGTCGATCTGGCGCTTTAACCAAACCGGAAGAATATATTTCAGCCTTCTTATAATTCTGATTGCCGGGGAAATGTTGGGTTGAATCCGATCAATATGGTAAGACCAATTTTAATTTTCTTGAAAGAATACTCCTATAGTTGGTTACAAGTCAATAAGGTAGGAGAAGCTCCTCCCACAAGCGTGATGCGCCCGTTTCAAATTCCTCCGCAGTCGAAAGAAGAATTCACTCGAACTCTTCTTTCGAAGAGTTCCAGTGAGCCCCTTGTTCCGCTTCAATGGATAGATATTGGCTACAGAGTGATGCAAACTAGTCTCCAATCCCACTTTTTAAGAAAGCGACCTTTGTATTTATCGGAGGGGGGACCGAGCCCCTGAAAGCAGCTTTTTTATCCATTGGAGGGGGAACCTAGTCCCCGAAAGTCGTATTTGTTTTCATCGGAGGGGAAAACTCGAATCTCCTTCTCGTGGCTTTCACAATGCTAAGTCAAAGTCGAAAGATAAAGCAAATATGAACAAAAAGGCAAGACCCCCTTCGAGCATTGGCAGCGACGTCACGGAAACGATGGGACACTATTGGATGCGGAGGTGGTGGAGGGATATACGATTCCCTTTGAGGGGCATTTGCCGCTACCTTCTTGACCTGTAACTTACTATAGTAACCAATTGAAAGAATACTCCTCGTAACCAATTTCAGTGTTCCTCAATCAAATGTTTAGTTTAATTAATATTTTTATTTTTGCTCTAAATATCATATATTTCGTTTTTTCAACATTTAATTCCAATTCATTGCACGCTAACCACATACTTAGCTACATCATCCAGTTGTTCACTAATGTTTCAAGCTGATCTATGTTTGTACCCGAAAAAAATACACTTGTGTCATCTGCATAGAGTACAATAACAGGTGCATGTGGTATGTCAAAGGGAAGATGGGGAGCTTCTTGAAAAAAATGAGTTAGAAGTGAATTCTAGTGTATTTTTACCCCGTGAACGCAAATACCCGAACCTTTTGCTGCGCAAGTAGTGTGAAACGCGAGAAAACGCGAAAGAAAGTCGCTGTACGTGACGTCATCGACGGATCTTTTGGCTGCCCAAGGCTAAGGAGGCGGGGCTTCAGCCCTATTTTGAAATTGCTCTTATGGCTCTCCGGCGCGTCGCATTGAAATATAATTGTGATATCTGTTATTCTAAAGGCCAAATGAACGCAATTCAAGCGTTTTTTCTCAAATGCAGAAGTGCCCCATCTTCCCTTTAACAATATCATTAATGTATATCAGAAATAGAAGTGGTCCAAGGATTGACCCTTGGGAACCCCATAATGTATATTACCGGTTTCCGATTTTTCGCAACTAAGAGTGGTGTATTGGACACGTTCCGATGAATAACTTTGAACGAGTTGCAGAACAGGACCTCTTACACCATAATTATAAAGTTTTGTAAGAATTATTTCATGCTTGATTGAATCAAAGGCTTTTCTGAAATCTAAAAATACCCTTAATGTATAGAGCTTGGTTTCAAAATTAGTTAAAATTTTATTCATAATATTGAGTAAAGCTTCTTCAGTAGATTTTCCTTTCTGAAAACCATATTGCTGTTTTACAAGATTATGTCTGCTAAAATGATCGGAGAGTCTGGAATTCATTATTGCCTCTATTACTTTTGAGAGTATTGGTAGTACGGATATAGGTCTGTAGTTATTTGAAGTATTAATTGGTCCACCTTTGTGTATCACTGATGCTCGGGCTATCTTTAGTCTCGAAGGAAATACCCCTGTGCCTAATATTTTATCACAGATTGCAGAGAAAGGAAGACTACTAATTATATTAGCAACTGCTTTTATAGGTTTAACTTTTAAATCATCATTGCCAGATAGGGTAACCACCTTTCTGCTTGTGAAATGCGGGACACACTGACCTGGGGGGGGGGGGGCAGTGTCATCACAACTGCGGCACTAAGAAGCGTACATGAGAGGAAATGTATTACCACGCACATTATGAAATGTGGCTGAAAGCATATTGCACACTGTATTGCGGCCAAATAATTTTCACACCCAGTGATGTATGTTTTTATTTTAATGAGAAGTAAGTTATTAAATGCGTCTAAGTTTAAAACACCCAAATTGACTGCAACAGAGAATGCATCAAAAGTAAAGAATAAACAGTAAACCTTTTTTCGGCTTATTGTTTCCTGTCGATATACTTTTACCAACATACTCTTACCCAAATTTAGAGCCCCGTGTTTTCTTTAAAACTTGGGCGAGTTGGTTCATACTGAATTAAAAGGTTAAAGGCGCGAACAAAACGAGGACAATAAAGACACAAAGACGACAAAACAGGCGCTAACTCTTCACTAAAAATATTTCACATCAACCCTTTCCAATGGCAGATTGATTTGAAAATAATTACAATAATTTATATTTCACATTTCGGATAGCAATTTTCTCTTGCAGTACATTTCAACCAGGGGAAGGGGCACAACGGCACATGCCCGTCGTTCTCCTGCAAGAACGACGGTCACTTTCCGCAATGCTAGGATAGTAAATAGTGTACCATCGCAATTCACACAATACCCAGCGGCCTCCACGCTTCCCCGCACCCCGTTGTTCGGCAGTGCTATGAGATAAATTGTGAATTTTACGACAGCGTGAAATGCAGGGACATTTTGAACATTTTTGGCATATCTTGCGGGACGCGGGACACATGCCGTCAATGCGAGACAGTCCTGCGAGTCACGAAACGGCTGGTTACCCTATTGCCAGATGCACTGCTGTTTTTTAATGAATTTATCATGTTAAAAACTTCTGTCTCAGGGGTTGGTGAAAGAAATATAGATCCTGATGGGCGTGTCAATATACGAAATTCAAAGTTTTTTCGTGGAACAAGGATGACAGAGAGCCTGAATGTTGTCGTCATGCATCTGCATGTTGACAGCATTTTCTGTAGACTTCACACTAAGCTTGGGTAATGTATTGCATCTCTAGCTGCATGGGTCGACCAATTGCGTGCAATTCCGGTGCGCTCGCACCTCAGTCAGATGCAGGGTCTCCAGGAAGTGCCCAATCCAGTCGAACTACCACAGCTACCAAGGCCCGGCTGCTGTTGCCAGACTCCGGCACGACAGGCGCTACAGGAACGGGCACCGTAGATTCTGTGACACCAGTGTGTGAGTATCACAGAGTACCTAATTAACTTAATTAGTTTGGCAATGCATCTCAATGCATCTGCATGTCGACAGCATTTTCTGTAGACTTCATACTAAGCTTGGGTTATGTATTGCATCTCTAGCTGCATGGGTCGACCAAGGGCGCAATGCCAGTGCGCTCGCACCTCAACCAGAAGCAGGGTCTCCGAAAGCGCCCAGTCCAGTCGAACCTACCACAGCTACCAAGGCCCAGCTGCTGTTGCCAGTCTCCGGCACGACAGGCGCTACAGGAATGGGCACTGTAGATTCTGTGACACCAGTGTGTGAGTATGACAGAGTATCTAATTAACTTAATTAGTTTGGCAATGCATCTCAATGCATCTGCATGTTGACAGCATTTTCTGTAGACTTCATACTAAGCTTGGGTTATGTATTGCATCTCTAGCTGCATGGGTCGACCAAGGGTGCAATGCCGGTGCGCTCGCAGCGCACCCAGAAGCAAGGTCCCGAGAAGCACCATCCAGTCAAGTGGAGTCTACCTCAGATCTTCAGCATGCCAGAGCTCTGCAAGCTCGGCTGCCAATCCCAAGCACGACCCCCGCCTTAAGAGCCCTAGACGAGCCCACCAGTGAAGTTGCTAACCGTCGCAGCTCCACACCCACACCATCTGAGGGCGACCAAAGCGCAGGGCAGGTAAGTTCTGGTGATCAGCTGAATATGCCTTCGTATGCAGAGAACGACGATGGGCTGGAGGACATGTCAGATGACTCCGGTGACTTGGACAGTGGAACGACCTCCGACATGGAAGAGGGCTCAGACCTCTGTTTTGAAGCTGCGAGCGACGTGGTCCTGGGTGAGGAGTTCCGCAAGACTCGTACATGAGAAGAGGGAGGCTACTTACTACACCAGAGGTGTTTGTACACAAATTTGTTTAAAGAAGGCTAAGCATCCAAATTACTTCCCTGGTGTGACTGGTCTGACATGATAGCTGGGCACAAATTTAGCATTGGAAAAAAGTCTGCCAGAAGACTACTGTCTCAGCAGTGTTTCCCATACCAATGCTATGCCAGATCCTAATCACTTCAAATATCCTTACATTGAAGACAACGGCACTGAGGACGAGTCCAATGCACCTGACGAACCCGACAGCTCTTACGTGCTTTCTGCAAATGAAAGCTTCCTGAGGTTATAGTTTTAGGAAATTTCCAGTGTGTATAAAAGTTGAATTTACATTTCTAGTGATGAAGAGGTGCCACCCCAGAAGGAGGGCAAGTACACTGTTTTTGAGGAGCACTTCCTGGAGCTCTTCCGGGTGTGCCACACGTGTCTTGCTCTTCGCCGCTACACCACTGTAGTCAAAGGCAGTCTGCTGATAGTGACCAGCACCTGTGCGAACAAACAAACGAAAAAGTGGAGGAGCCAACTGATGCTGGGGGCAGGGCAACGGAGCGTGAAATGTTCTCTTCTGTGAGGGCATTCTCTTTTCAGGTGCCCAGGTTGCGACTACCTTAAGGGTGCTCAAGTCGCTTACATTACGATGATCACAGAGCGCATGTACTACTACTACCAGAGTGGTTACCTGCTGCCTGGGGTGAAGCAGGTCAGCTAGTACTGAAAGTGGTTCTATAAGTGCAATGACAGTCTCACCCACTTAAATGCCATTTTTGCTTGCCAGGTGTACGAACAACGCAACAGACAGCTCTTGGAAGAGCTACGAGGCAAGAACCTTGACCTGGCTGGCGATGGCCGCTGCGACTCACCTGGGTTCTGTGCCAAATACTGCACTTACACCTTCCATGAGGTGAGCACCAGAAGCTGATCCACATTGAGCAAGTAGCAAGTTTGTAAGGTAAGATTTAGTAACCAAGGCAAAAGTGGTTACTGTAGGACTGATAAACCTCTTATTTACAATCTCTCTTCTTTTGTTAAATTGTATCATTTAAATGTATTTAGTCATTGCAATGGGCATTTATGGGTGAACCAAGGAGAGTGGTACACACGACAGATCTTCGATCTTTGCCAGTTGATGCAGCCGACAACAACGGATATGGCATTGACAGCGACTGCTAAACCATTAAATGTATACACATTGTTATCACAGCTGAAGTGCCCTCGAGCAACACCATGGAGAAGCAAGCCGTCCTCCGTGGCCTCGCTAAGCTCAAGGATCAAGGCTTCACCATTGCCTCTTTCATGTCAAGTATAACAAAATTACCAGAAGAATTCTGAAGCTACCTGTGCTCTCGGGCTCTCAACCAAGCAATCCCTCTTCTGCAGTCCGTCACCCAGGTATGGAGTGCCACATGAGGACCATAGAGAGTGGCACAAAGCACTACTTCGACATATGGCACATCTCCAAAAGTTTGTTGTGCACATCGTTGTTTGCCTATTGGGTTCCTACGTGCTGTGGATAACGGATGCTCCCCTTTCAAGGCGTGAAGAAAAGCTCCTCGCAGCAAGCCGCAGTGGCCCTTGCAAAGATCTGGAGGTGTGGGTGCAGCAGGTCAACAACCACCTGTACTGCTGTGCTGCACTGGGTGAAGGAAACGGCCCACTCCTGGTAAGCATGTGGATGAGCCTCCTCAACCACGTGATCAACAAGCATGACGGCCACGACGGACCCCACCACGAGTGCCTGCATCAGCCACCCTCTGATCGCGCTTGGCTAGCTGTGGGTAAGTTAACTATTTTGTCCATTGTTCACCATAGCCGTGCTGCGATTAAGATGTGGCGGGGTGAGGGGAGGGAGAATGGACACGCCTCAATGGTGTCACATAGCTGTATATGTACACTAAACAACACAATAAGGGCAAACATGGCATCCCCGCTTTTCCACATTTTCCTCGAACAGGGTATTGAAAAGCATCCAGTTTTGCTGCAAAACTTAGAGCCCCTAATGAGCAGCTTTCACTGCACTATTAGTTCCTATGACAACCTTTCAACTCCGAGAAAAGCCGAAAACAACTTGTTCGCGTTAACAGTGTCACGCTCTGTACATGTTTCAGGTACACCGGCTTTCGAAAACATGCCTGCCAACTCTTCCGAATTTTTCGTAAAATGTACGAATTGGGACTAATTTTACTATTTTACAAATCTTGCTTCAAATTTTATAAAAAAAACTGTATAAAAACGTAAACCTTTTTTTTCATTTTTTTTGTAAAATTGTTGCTGGTGGTATTTTGCACCACCACAAGAGGGCGATAGGTACCGTCCACGGCATAGTCGTGGTTTTTACTATCCGTCTATCTGGTGGCCACAGATCCAAAACCAATCCAAAGCCCAAAGCCTTTGTTCGCGTGTTCGGCGGCGCACGTTGGTTCGGCGTGTTCAGACGTGGTTGGGCCTCTCTGTTTCGGCCAGTTTCGAGGCGAGCAGTGCGGCGTCTGTGTGTGTTTGTTGCACGCGTAATCGTAGCATTCCCTTGGTTGCGGTGGCTTCGCGGCGCAATGGCGAACTCCAAACCTCAAAAGAGGTACTTTCAGGTGTTCCTGAAGTCCTACACGTCAGAATTCCCGTGCTTTGTGCCATCCAAAAAGGAGAGAAGTTTGGATTCTGTAGCACGTGCACGTGTGATGAAAGCGTTTGGCACGGTGGCAAGGCTGACATTAAGCTGCACATCGCTTCGCGAAAAGGCTCAAGGAGGAGCTCCGCCAGCGCACCCAGCATCCTAAAGAGAATTTAAAACACTTCACCTATGTCATTGCGGCCTATTATCAGCTTCTCAAGGAGACCGTCATGGAGGACGAAAAAGTTAACCGCGTGCTTCGGCAAATGAACCCCCAGTTTCACGACATGGTGGAGGGCAAGACGTTCGACAGTTTGGAAGAGCTGGGAAAGGCGGCCGATGGACTTATGAGCGAGTATGGCGCCGCCTGGAGTATGTGCCCCCTCCCCAATCCTCATGCCCGAAAATGCAGGGATGCTTCAAGCTGAAGAAGACACAAAACGGCCATCCCAATAAGTCAAAATGACATTGGGACGTTCATTAACCGCACAGACATTGCTGATGATGTCAAGAAACAGGCCTATTCTAAAGTATAGAGACCGTCACCAAACTGTGAGTTTCATGTATCAGTGTCGAAAGGTGGCAAGAAACGCAAGTTTCAGTCCCATTGGCTGCAGCGCTACAAGTGGCTTGCATATACTGATGCGCAAAAGGGCGCATTCCACAAGACGTGTGTCCTCTTTCACCCCAAAACGGGAGCTGTAAAAGGCTCTCACCAAGAGTGCAAGAGCCTCTCTGACATCACCGTTTACAAGGTGGAAAGACTCCATAGAGTCATTTTGAAAACCACTCAGGGACAGACTACCATAAGAGGGCGACTGCTGACGCCCAAAGCTTTCTCACTATGTGCCTATCCTATGACCTTATAACTGTAACATCTGTTCATTACAGACTAGCATATGCCAATTCTGAACAGGAGAGTAGAAGAGTGGGCAGAAAGTGTGCAGATCTTGGGAGAGCTCCAGAATGGTATTCTCAGGGATAGAAGACTCGAAGATAATCTATTCACTCATGCAATGTATTAAAATAACGCAGGGAAGTCAACGACTGTTATGGATAGCATTTATGGATATACACGGTGCATATGAGAATGTAAATCAGGATGCCATATGGGCTTGACTAAAGGCATCAGGTCAAGACATGAAATCAGTAAGGTTATTACAAGAGGTGTACAGGAATAACCCGGTAACTTTAACATGAGAGAATCAGAACATAGGGCCAGCAGCAATAAAGAGGGGGCTTAGGCAGGGATGTCCACTGTCGCCTCTGCTCTTCACGATATACTTAACAGGAATGGAACAAAGACTAGAACAAAGTGAAATAGGCTTCGATTTAGCTTGGGAGGGGAAAAGATGAAGAGTATGATAAGATTGTATAAAATGTTTTCCCCCTCACTTCTAGCGAGTGTACCTCCCTCTCCTAAGTCGGCGGCTGAGACTAGATAAGCAAGCATGCGCCAGAAGCCTGTAGCACTTCCGTTCTGCACCGTCATGAAATAAACGTCTTCCATAACTACTGAAGGTAGTCCGCACCATCCTTGGGCAAGACACCACATATTGGCGACGAAGATGGGATTCTTCAAGCTTTAGAGCTGGGCGTTTTCAGATAAGATCGAACAACCATGTCCGGTGACAATTTTTAATTTTCATGAAAAAAATATATTTTGCTGGCTTTATGCCCAGAAGCATAAAACCAATCCTTGTTTTCGGAAAAAAATTTTTGTCTTTGTGAAAAAAATTTGTAAGCACCCACTCAGTCTCGTGCGCGTTTTGCGTATCGCGCGATGTTGACATTTCGGGCGGCTTTCCCCAAAAACTGTTCTGGCTACGGGTCTTGAAATATTCACTGACAAATTAGGCATAGGAGGGATTGACAAAAAGTATTAATGACCGAGTATTAGGGCAGTTATTTTGAGAAAAAAATCGCAAACACGGCACATCGCGCAATAACGCTCTAGATTAAAGAATATTTTTCTCCGTATCTATAAAAGCTAAGGTCTTCAAACTTTGCCAGTGTGTTGCCCTGTATATTGTTCATCTTTGCGTAAAATATTGTTTTCCTGGTTAGCGGGAGAAATTTACAAGAATTGCTCACAGAGGGGCATTTAACTAAAAATGCATTATTTTGAAAATCATTTAAAAAAAAGGCCATCTTTAATTTTTTTTAAACTCTCTGAAATTAACGTTTATAATATGTACTAACAGAGTCTGCAAAAACATGATGCAATATTTGTGTGGCTTTCAAGTTATAAAGCGAGAAACATGGCCAAATTGACGCTAACGTGTTGCCATAAATGGAGCGTGCACATACCCGTTCTTCACAATTTCATTATTATTAAAACGTGTAAAAATGCTACAGGGTGGTCACGAAAAGACAAATTGACAGCACAGAGGTGGACGGTAGTTTTGAAGGGAAAATTCCTAATACATTTTCGTACAACCGACCCAAAAATGCCCATGGGCCGGAGCGATCGAGGTGCGCCACCCTGTAAGATGCTTCGCGGTGCCTGTTTGAACAGCCGGCGTATAGCGTCTCCGTCTACGCGACGTAAAGGAAGCAACCGGAGCGACTTTGCAAACAGATCAGCCTACAACCTTGGCTGTAACATGATATAGGAAGTAGGGCGCGGCATAACCTGAACCTGCGCCGCCTGTGAGCGCCTATAGATCCGCCGCCGTGGAGGGCCGCACAACCCGTAGAAAATAAAAGATACAAAAAAATAAAAAAAAATATTTGCGATTGAATGAGAATGTTTGTAACTTGATTTATAAGACAACGGTGTGGAGAATTGTGAAATCCAATTTCGGTATGCCCATGTGACCTACCTAAGTGATGGTGCAACAAGCCACATTGAGAACAAGTACCAACTACACGAGCTGCAGAGCCACAAATACACGTCAGCGAGGTGTATTTTTTCCGCAGCTTGACATGGCAACAGCCCCACCCCATACGTTGTCTTAATTTTCTTGTGGTCGCTTTTTATACTTTTGGCATCTACCTTAACTATATGCATACCTTGTAGGAGTTCCCTTGCTGCTACCTGTCTCGGAAAATGTTACGCAACGCACTGGTTCAACAATAACAACACCCTATGTGTACTGACAATCTTCCATACCCTTATCGCCCTTCGGTGAACTATGGACAAATATACGAGCCTCGATTTCCTATCAGGAGTCAGTTAGAGACCACACGGTATATTGCCCTGGCGCTCGTATGAATGCGCCGTTTTTTTTTGTACACAGATCAATATTAGATGGTTTTCGAACTAGCTTATGATTGGACCTGGCCACCCATAGCTGAGATTGTAGTCTATTGTGGGTTGAGAGGAAGGCAAGTAAAGTAACAATAAAATGGTCAAGGGAACCAAAGACCTCAAAGACCTCCAGCCCTATTTTAAGAAATGTGCACCAGGAGGAAACTATAATTTTTAACAATCCACGGTTTCTCCACCTATGCAAAGTTCACCCCTAAGCTGACAGTGCTGTGGAAGCTACGGACTCGTTTCACCAGTCATACACCTACTTTCCCCACAAGATCACGCTTTCCAGCTCATTCCCACTAAAGGGAAGTGGGGTCAAAGTGATGAACGGAAGGTGTTTGATTGGTCCCCCTCCCCAAGAAAAAAAATATAAAGAAAATTACAGGACGATTTATTGGTAGATTTTTAGGAAGTGCGTTAGCATGACCCTTCGGGAAACGCCACACACGCCCCTTTGGGAAGTCGCTAACGCTAATCCTTTCACTTTTTTGTCTTGTCTTTAAGTTTTGCTTTCTTTATTTCTTGCTGCCTCTTTTTAGCCTCGTTACGGGGTCAGTGTTAGCGTTACCCAAAGGGGGTCGTGTGTAGCGCTTCCGAAGGGTCATGCTAACGGATTCCCTTAGAATCCACCAATGGATCTTCTTTGTAAATTTTTCATCCTTTTCTGTACTGTGCTTGCAAGAGTACGTCGACGCCCTGGAATACGCTGATCCGTATCACCCGTGGAAAGAACCACATTCATACCACTCGTGGAAAGCACGGCATCCATATCACCCTTCGGGAGAACTGCATCCATCGTTTTGACTACACACACACATCACAACTTACGCACCGCTACTACGGAAACCCAGAGAGAAGAATAACCGGTGAAGGCAGAGCGCCAACTGAGCACGCCCGCATTCCACCGCGCCGCGGCACGTCCACCTCTCTGGCTCCGCGCCAGCTGTGTGAATGACTTTAACGAAAACGAAATGAATAAGTAGTGTTGACAAAAACCCGGCGGTGTCTGTCAGTTTGTCAGAGCCGGGGAGAAAGGAGAGGTGGTCGCGTACGGATGTCAACGCTTCGGACCGATGGGAGCATTGCACGTACGTGTCACCCTCCCACTCTCCTCTTTTTTCTCCCGGCGCTGACCGACGAAAGACACCACCGGGCTTTCATTAAAACGATCGTTGTAATGCTAACGCATTAAAACCAAACAGCGAGGACGTTTTGGTGCAAACCAGTAACATGTCGACGCTTTTTTAGGGCGAAGCTCCTTAAGGCGTGGGTCTGTCCCTCCTAGTTGTGGGTATGTAGCCACTTCGAGGTTTAGTTTATGAATGGCTCAAGAGATGGCGTGTTCCGGAATTAACTTTATGTAGAGATGACAGATGGCGCTTAGCTCATGTTATAAAAGGCACTCGCTCTTGGCGCTGCTCGTAGTTTAGCTGGATGGAGGCAGTAGACAAGGCTGCGGAGCGGAGAGCGCGCAAGGCGGCGGCAGCGCGCGCTCGCAGACAGAATCCAGCCGTGCGAGAGCGAGAGGCCGAAGCATGTCGTCAGGCTGCGCGTCGACGCCGCCAAGATCCGGCCGTGCGAGAGCGGGAAGCCGAATCGCGTCGTCAGTCTGCTCAGCGACGCCGCCAAGATCCGGCCGTACGAGAGTGGGAAGCCGAAGCGGCACGGCAGCGTCGCCAAGATAATAAAACTTGATTTGTATACACACACACACAGTGTTTCTCACGTCTTTACATGGCGATGAGTGGGCGAATTAACGGAAGAATCGCTGGTTTACCGACGATTCACTCCGGAGCTTCGCCCACTCATCATCATTCACCACGTGGATATGCTGTGACTTTTTTCTTTCATGACGCCACGCAGGGTTGGCAGAGTTTATGAGCCAACAGCGATTTGGTAGATTTGGGGCCCTCGTGCAAATAATATTTACATGATTCGAAAGTGGTGGTATTTTTTATAAATTGAATTGACCGAAAATTCAAGATGTTCGAGTCGTGTGCGTGACAGATTGCTTCGTCCGCGTCTCAATCGTTCATGTCTCGGGTATATTGAAGTACTAAAAACTTTGCGCAGTGGCATTATCATGGGATGCTCAAACTTTAAATCCTGAACTATACTTCGTTTCAGCTTAATTCCAGACGCAGGTGACATTACGAGGTGATAGGACCAACCAAGCAGGCGTCAAAAGCGCAAATCACTGACCTTTTATTGTTATGATGGGCTCAGCGTTGATAGAACACGTACAGAAACATAACGAACACCATGATGGTGGCCTTCTGACGCTCTCTGATTGACCTCATCAAGTCGCAGCGTGGGCGGCGTCTGGACTCAAGGTGAAAGGAAGTAATGGCGACCCAACAGTATCAGTAGTGCTGACTAACGTTTGTTTTCCACCTGTGAGCAGCAAAATTAATCTAACATCACCATCATAAAGAACGCTGACTCAGCAACAACTGGTCGTACGAGAGGGGTGACAACACAAATTTAACAGCGGCTTAATTATTGCGCATCCGCAACACTCATATTAATAGCTCCATTTTCTCGTTGCTGTTATAGTTTAATTCTTTCTTATTTCTGGGGAAAAAAACACGTCAAAATAACGCACGAGACGTATATACAACCAAATATCTCACGGGTTGTATTAGGCGCGTCGGAGACTGCCCGAATCCGACAAGGTGCAAGCCAATCAGGCTGCTTCCCTGAAGATGGCGGGATTGAACGAGGAAGTAGCCAACCAAAATTATCACCTGCATCACGTGACGACACGTCACATTATATTACGAGGGGGTGCGTATCCTCCACCCTAACTGGGTATGCCCTCGTAAATGCATGCAAGGCTGCGCAAGATACCCTTACAAGCGAACATGGCGTGCTTACGCACGTGGGGCACTAACCAGAATGCCAGGCTCGCAACGATGTAAGAACCAGTGTGCTGTTTACAAAAAAAGTCAGGATTTATCCTCACTAGGTGCGGAAAGCACTCCGCGTATTCAAAAATCAACTTCGAAGTGAAAAGAAAAAAAAGTCTGAATTTGCATCGCGCCGACAGCAGCACCACTTTTATGACGTGACGTCAGAAGGGTGTGTTGCAGTTGCAGGGTGTCTCTTTCGGATGCCCGGTCTCCTCCAGCACATGCTCGTTGCCATCCGGTACTCTGGATCCGCGAGCACTCCCAAAGCTCATGAAACGCCATCTTGGTATCTAACGATAAAGCTTTGGACAAGAGGCGGGACCGCCAAAGAACATCTGTGCGTTAATTATTTTGTTAACTATAGGCAAAGGGCAACGGCATAAAACACAAAAAGAAGGTCTTTTACGTCAGGAACCACATAATAAACGAGAAGAAAACAAAAAAGCCACTTTTTTGTTTGTTTTTAGACAACAAGACGTAAGTATACTACAGAATATGTAGTATTTGTATTTTCTCAACTGATAATTGTTGCCTCCTGTGAATGGCGCACCTGCCCAAAAAGTTTGCTGGTCTCAGTCTCCAGAGCCCAAAATTATATGTTTGGATACGAGGATACAGCAAATACAACAATGGCGGACGCACGCGTTTTTGCGCTCCTCCGCCTTCTTGTTTGTACTGTGGGCATTCTCCAACTTCGTCGCCTCTCGCCCGTCACATCAGGAGACGGTGATTGCTTGGATTGTACTGGCGCCCGTGCTGTGTTGGTCGCACGGATCCCCGACGCCGCCTGTACTCGGGACTCGCTCGGTTACTGGCTGAGCACTAAGCCTAAGGGGACGCTGATCCGCAATACTTGGATCCGTCAGCCGCAGACTCTGCTGCTCCTCCTGCTTGCCGGTGACGTGTCACTGAACCCTGGCCCTCGTCCCAGTTGCCCCGCTGCGACCGAGCCGTCTACGACAGTGTCGCCGCTTTACAATGTGACAAGTGCAATGCCTGGCTGCACCGGAAGTGTGAATCGCTCTCCCTCCGCTCCTACAGACGCCTGTCGTTGACATCGGAAGAATGGTACTGTGCCGCTTGCCAGCTCCCGGACTTCGACGATGCCCTGTTCCCAACGCCCACTCCTCGGTGCTCAACCCCTCCCCTCGACCCAGTGGCTGATTGCACTACGCGGCGGTTCGACCCGACCCCTGCAGCCCCACTAGCAGGTCCCCCACCCCTGTCGCCTCCTAACTCCACTGTGCCCCAGCGCTCGGTTCCTAGCAGTCCCATGATCTGGTTCTCGAACGCACGATCCATTCGGAACAAGATACCCGAACTCCAGACAACGATGGCATCAATGCCCAACACGATCTTCACTCTCTGTGGGACTTGGCTGGATGCATCAAATCATGCCGGACAGCTCGACGCGTTTGGCCAGTATTCTGTGTTCCGCAGGGATCGCTCTACCTCCCGTGGTGGTGGCGTGCTCGTAGCGGTACCGAGCTCGATGTTGTGCCGCCGGCGCCAGGAGTTTGAAATGGAAAGCTTGGAATCGCTCTTCATCGAGGTCACCATCAAGCACCAGAGATACCTAGTGGTCTGCGCCTACTGCCCGCCTGGTCGGCGTGCTGAATCCTACAGCCTCCTCCACTCGTCGATTGAACGTGTCATGTCCTTGCGAAGCACTTTCCTCAACGTCTACATTCTTGAGACTTCAACGCCCAGATCGATTGGAGTGACCCCCTCACCCCAGTCCCACAGGACCCCGCATCAGACTCTTTCCTTGAGACTATGGAATCGTCTGGCTTTATTCAACTGTGCACTGAGCCTACCTACACCTCCCCTGCTGGTGGTACTTCCTACCTCGACCTTTGCTTCACATTGGACCCCACACTTGTCCGGGAGTGTGCCATCACAGTTGGCCTAAGTTCGTCTGACCACTGTGCCATTCACCTCACCACGTCCACATCCATCCCGACTCGCGGCCCCCATGCCAGGCTCGTTCATTCCTATAGGAATTTAGATTCCGGTCATTTACAGCGACTTGTTGCCATTACCCCATGGGATATTGTGCTATCTGAGCCAAACATCAACGACATGTATGACCTCTTCACCACTCTAATGTGCTCCCTGGCGTCCGACACTGTTCCAGTTAAACGCTTCCGTCACAAGCACCACGCTCCGTGGATTACACGCGACATCATTGCCATGTGCAAGTCCAAGGACAATCTGTTTCGCCGTGCTAAGAAGAGCCACTCCCGGGATGACATCCTAGCTGCCAAGCAACTGCAACGGGAGGTCAAGAAGCAGATTCGTATAGCTCACCGGTGCTTTGTTGAGGACATCGCCAGCAGAGCAGCTAAGGAGCCGAAGCTTTTCTGGGCTTACGTCAATTCCCAGCGAAAGCAGTCCAAGTGTCCATCGTTTCTCCTCAGTGGTGACACGGTCTCTTCTCCATCTCTCCTTGCAGAAGCATTTAGCCGCCATTTCTCTTCCGTGTGGAGAGCTACTCCTGACCCATCCTGTACCGTCCTCAGACCCGCAGACGTCATTGTATCGCCCACAGTACCCGTTTCACCCAGGTTGCCCACCGTGAACATAACCGTTGACGATGTCCTAGAGGCTGTCTCCCTCGTCAATGCATTCCAAAGTCCTGGTCCCGACGGCATCCATCCTTTGATCTTCAAATCTTCTTTTCCCTCCATGGCCCAATTCTTTTGTTCTATGTCCCGAAAAATTCTGGACTCCGGCATGACACCCGATGCGTGGAAGATTGCCTATATCACACCGGTTCACAAGGGTCATGGTGCCCGCGCTGACCTATTGTCATCATATCGGCCCATTGCCTCCACTTCAATTGTCTGCCGCACCTTTGAGCGCATTCTGAACGCAAAGATCCATGCCCATCTTGAGGAGCATGGACTGTTGTCCCCAGCCCAGCACGGTTTTCGCCACAACCGCAGTTGTGAGACTGCTCTCGGGGCCCTGGTTCATACAGTCAGTGCCCACCTCGATCGGCGTATCCCAAGCGAACTCATACAGCTTGACCTGTCACGTGCTTTTGACCGCCTGCCTCACACTGCTCTGCTTGGTAGCATTGAGCTTAAGGGCATCTCAGGTGTTGTGCTCTCCTGGCTTGCATCTTTCATCAGTGACCGGACTCAACGCGTTATATACCGTGGCGCAGTTTCTACGAGCACTGCTGTCCTAGCGGGGGTACCCCAAGGAAGCGTCCTCGGCCCGACGCTTTTCACGATATATATTGACAGTATCACCCGGAGTCTCAGCTGCTTCCCGATTCTGTATGCTGATGACACTTACCTTACTTCAGCCCATTCGCAGCCCCGCTGACTATGTCTCCTCCAAGCCGACCTTGACATGTGTCACCGATGGACCAAGCAGCACAACTTGCCCGTCAACGCTGACAAGTCTTGTGCAATGACTTTTACTGGACTGTGCCGTTCCCCAGGAGCACCCGCACTCACTTTTGGGGACAGGGAAATTCGGCGTGTGTCCTCTGTGACTGTGCTTGGTGTCGAGCTCGATGCACGGCTGTCGTTCGCAACCCATGTTCACCGAACAGTCGCCAAGTCCCGCCGCATGCTTGGATTTGTTGCTCGTACCACCACTGGCATGCCACCAAATGCGTTTCGGCTGCTGTATACAGCCCTAGTGTTACCCTGCCTAGAGTACTGCTCTGCCATCTGGCTGCCCCACTCCGCCGCTCTCCGGGCTCGCCTTGCCAGCGTGCAGCGGCGTGCTGCCTACACATATTACAGCCGCAGCACGCCTTTGGCTTTACGCCTTTCATATACCCAGGCTACAACAGAAGGCTTGCTGCGGTTTGCCTTGTGGCATCCCCTTGCATCGAGGGTGCAGGCAGCCACCACCCGTCTGCTTTGTCGACTCCTGGCTCCTGGTCACCAAGAGCTAGTGGATGCTCCCCGCCTCAACAACCGCACAGCCCGCCTGCAGCCCCTCCTCACCCGAACAGCAAGGCATGCTTCTTCGTGGTTACCTCGTGCTGTAGCACTGTGGCGACAGCTGCCGCCTGAACTCACACAAACATTTCCCCCTGATTGCCACGACCTTGGACCTATCCTGAAGGCTGTGCAGCACGTGTGATGGGTTCTGACATTACCCCCCCCCCTTTTTCTTCTCCCTCTCACTCCCCCCCTTTTACCCTTTTTTTAATTTTGCACGTGCGTGTGCGATAATGGGCCCCAGGTTGGGACTGCAAGCCTCCGTGGTATGGGCATCACTGCCTTTTGCGACCCTGTGCGCCTGGATAAACCCCTCCAAAGTACGAATAAAGTATCATTATTATTAATTATTAAAAAAAAAGAATTTTCACACATTAAAGAAATAATAAAACACTAGGGACAAGGACAGACGGCACAGTTCTTTCATGAAAGGACTGTGATGTCTGTCCTAGTCTTTAAGTGTTTTTATTATTTCTTTGGGTCTTGTATTTTTAGCCAATCCAGACTTTGTTGTTTGAAAGTCTTTTCCTGGCATTAAAACGTTCTCTAGGATCACATGACAACATATACCCAGCTACAGAATAGGAAGCATCTGTATCTTCTCAACAGGTAATTTTTGCTTTCTATGAAAGGTAGTCATCTGCCCAAAAAGTCTGCGGGTCTTAGTCTTCAGAGCCCAAAATTATATGTTCGGGTGCGAGGAACCATTTTCAGAAAATCACAGAAAAAACATTTTCGAGAACCGAAGAAAGATTTAAAGCACTTAGGGGCAAGTACAAGGCCGCGCAGTTCTTTTATGAAGGAACTGTGCCGTCTTTCCCTGTCTCTAAATGTTTTTATTCTTTCTTTGATTCTTGTATTTTCACCAACCTGTTCTTTGTTCTTTGAAATATTTTTCCTGTCATCAAAATATTCTCTCGGATCTCATGACAACACATATCCTGCTACAAAATTCGCGGCATCTGCATCTTCTCAACTGATAATTTGGTCTCATGTGAAAGGCGCACCTACCTCAAAAGTCTGCGGGTTTTAGTTTCCAAAGCGCGAAATTACATGTTCCGACACGAGGAATCATTTTAGAAAATCACAGAACAAAGAATTTGCCTGATATGAAATTGCTCTCTCGAACTACAGTACGACACATACCAAGCTCCAAAAACGCACAGTTTGTATTTTCTCAACATATAATTGTGGCCTCCTGCGCGATCGGCGCACCTGGATTTGACAAATGGAATCTGCGAGATGTATTACCTTTAAATAAAGATACTGTTTTCCCTCTTGTTCCCCTTCTCCAGGGATTATTTTCGTCATTCTTGTCCAGCTCGCTTGCACCTTTGCATTTAATTGCATTATAATTATAACCTTAAATTGCAAGCTTCACCCTTGTTGGTGTTAGACTGGTGGCAGCTGATAAAACCCGTTTGCTCTACTGACGTCTAACCTCTGGTTAGCTCAGTTGGCAGAGCGCTCCACCTGTAATGGAGAGGTCTCGGGTTCGATACCCGGACCAGGCGGATTTTCTTCGGTTGCTCACCAGTCACCTAGCTGTGTTTGGAGATTTGTGTCTGTCCTTTGTCCATCTTGTTCCTCTTCTCCAGGGATTATTTTCGTCGTAAGAAATTTTCGTTCGCAATCGGAAACAACAATAAATGACAATATGGGAATGCTCTATGAGAACAAGCTAAATATAGAATATATAAAATAATAGCGTTTAGTTTTCTAAGGTGCTATCATTTTCTTCTCGTGGTCTATACGTTTGCGCCCATTTTAGTTTGTGGTCTATAGGATCTTGATTATTGTTCCCGAAAGTCCTATTACATTGAAGTACTGAAATAGGTTGGTCATTTTAGGAGTTTCCCGGTTCTTGCAAAGCGATAAGATTAGTAGCTTTGTTAATGAACACACAAAAAACATTTTTCGTCCATTCAGTTAAGCTGGGCTCTGATGTGACGGTCGACAAATGGTGCAAGTTTGCAGCTGCCGCTTGCCTCAAAATCCTGACGTTGATTCCTCCAAACATTTAGCATTCTTGAGAAGCTGACCCGCCACATTTGAATGCACAGATCCGAGAGATCTTACAAGTGTGAGCAATGTCCCGAAGCTTTTATTCAAAGCGAGAACATGACGCAGCAAATGCAAAGGCATGATACGTTATAAAAATTGCATCTACAATAACTTGTCCTAGTCAGCCGATGCGAGCAAAATAATGTCACGTCTACGAGAAAAAAAAAACGGTTGGGGAGTAGGTTTTGCTGATGTCAGTCAGGAATTCTGGTCTGGTCAGCCAGATACAAACATGCAGGGAAGGGTTGGACTGAATGGACAGTTCGCACAAACCTTGCTTTACAGTGCTGTTTCGTAGACACGTGAAAATGTGAGGAGCAGAGGCGAATTTATAGAAACTCGTGGCCTTTTTATAACGCAAACGGTGAACAGCCTTCACTAATTTTCAAGACCCTTGAAACATCTCCGTGACCTCTTTCCGGAAAGAAGCTACGTCCTCTTGAATAGTACTCTGTGTTTTAAAGACCTTTAATCTGGTACCTGACAGTGCCAGCACACATATTTCTCTATAAAAATTGTCATTCGTCTTTGTTGGTTTCAGTTATATCCTGACTATTCTCTTTTGCGTTGAAGGAAGTATTAGAAAGCGTTGGTGATGTGAATTGCTTGCGGCCAAATCCGCAACTAAGAAAGAAACTGGAGCAACGTACTCAAGGAGGCCATTTTTAAAGTTCTTTTACCTTCCTACCCCTAAACTCTTTCCCCTCCCTCCCCTCCCCCTCACATGAGAGAAGAGCGACCCACTGGCCCCCGCGCTATGAAATCCTATGTCATTTTCCTCTTTACTCAGTGTTCTATCAATCTATCTATCAAGGGCCCGAGTGTTGAGAGAGAGGATGTGAATGGAAGATATAGTGCATTCAGTCCCCTTTCGTCTGTTTCACATTTCGGCGCCATACCGTGCCAGTTTCTTTGCGAACTTGTATAGGCCGCTCCTCTCTTTCACGCGCATCCGCTGGATGGCGTTGCCGTGTCCAGGCAGGAAGACTAGGTAAGTTCCTAAGCCGCAGTGATTAAGGGGGGGGGGAGAAAGAACTTGGCTAGACATGTAGTCTGTGGCAGGTTTAGAATTACAGGGCTCTCTCAAAGCTGTATGCTTGCTGTGATTGATTGTTTCCTTCTCTTCACACGCTTCATCTCTAGTGTTCGCTCCACAAAAAAAAGGGGAAAGAGTGTAGGGCGTTATGGGAAGAGTTTGTCCTGCTTTTCAAGAGACTGTGACACGATTTTAAGACTTCGGCTCGTTAATTGTTGGAACTACGAAAGGTTTTTCAAAAGTGCGGTCACCAAAACATTTCTATGCCGCAACTGCTCTGAAAATGTCAGGAAACGTTTTATTTGCCATACCCAATTCGCTGTGGTTAACTTCAGCTGTTTTCAACATAATCACCAGCGAACCTAGAGGCACTTTTTCATTCGATGAATTCAACGGCTGAAAAAATGCCGGAAATCATCCAGTTTCAGGACAGAAACTTGCTCTTGAAGTGCTGAAATGAGGGCTCATATTGTCTCAAGCATTTTTCCACGGAGGGGTTCCTACAGTTTTGGGAATAACCGCAAGTCACAGGGTGCCAGGCGAAGGGAATAAGCGGATGAAGTGAGCGAGATCAGTTCCAGAATCTGCATGAAGTTCAACTGTTCTGCCAAACGTGTGACGACGCAGTTCCTTCTCGGAGCGACCTCCGAGTAGTTTCTCGAAAACTTCAGTTCACAGTTCGCCTCTCCTCAAGATGGACGGAGGTCACAACTCCCTTTGAATCTGAAGAAAATGGTAAACATAAATCTGCCGGCTAATCTGTCGCGGTGAAATTTCTTCGGTGGCGGCGCACCTTCTTTCGACCACACCATAGATTGCGAATTGATTTCAGGGTCACTGTTGTAATGCCGAGTTTCACCACCAGTCACAATTTTCTTCAAAGAAAAACAATTGCTTTCCTTGAACCTGGGAAGGCACTGGCGGCAAAAGATAACACAGGATGCCTTGTACTCTCGTGTCATAACTCATAAGGTGAGAGAGCCCTTTGACCCCTCTTTGGCTTTAACCAAGTATTTACGGCGAAATGCTCCAAATTGACGTGGCAACTCTACCAAGCAGTTGCTTCATTTTCCCCAGCGAAACTCTACCATGTTCCTCAACCGTCGCCTGCACAGCCGACACATTTGGATCGTGGTTTGCCGCTCTTGGGCGACCTTCGTGGGAGACGTCCTTCACAGAAAAGTCGCCAGTTCAAAAACAATTGAACAACTTGGAAATCATCGAGAAGGTCGGGGCCTCAGCGTCCATAACAATATATTTTTTTCCAAGCACTCAGCAGGCTTTACAGAGGACAGGCTCTCGTGAAGAATAAACGACCCCCCGAGCTCTTTTATGAATGCCGGCCCTTTCATCCCGCCGCAACTTCTTGATTTTTCATTTTTCGTCTCCATAACTTTCTGTAGTAGAAAAAAGCTTACTTTAGTTTAAAAATACTGAGGAAGACAAAAATATGTTTCCATGCACGTCTGAAAAATTGAAGTGCTCGAGTGACCGAATTCTTGAAAAATTCCTCGTAGTCTGTTTGCGTGTGCTAGTTTCTATTTAAAATTTATTGCGGATTCTTGACTGGTATTGGAACCCATCACTTAAGCTCGGGGTCACACTGCTCGTACATCATACAAAGGACGGTCTGTTAACAGAAGTCACCGGAATATCCGTGGTTCGTCCGCCGCGCGCCAAGTTTTCTTCTTGAACTCATTGCCATGCTGCATTCGAAGCACGGATCTCGTGATGACTCGCGTTCGAACCTGTATGCAGACTGTCTTTCGTACGATGGATAAGCAGTGGGACCACGGTTTTAGAGATCTGTGCGCCGCCACTTTGCCTCGGGGCCACAGAGGCCACCAAGCTGGTGCGGGTGATCCATTTCTGCATTACATAGCGATAGGGTCCCTATACTTCGTTTCACCTTATATTGTACCGCAGCGAAGGCCAGAAGCGTGAGCTACATAGCGTTGGCAGCCGCTCTTAAGTCACGAGAGCTTGTGCCGCCGAGATGTGTCCCAGAGCAAGGAGCTCGCGATTGTAGCCTTTCCTGCAGTACATCATAAGGTGAAACAGAGTATATCAAAACGCCGAAAATCAACAGGCCGAATTATGAAAAGGCCGAACGTCAGTACGCCGAAAAATTGAAATGCCGAAAAATTGAAATGACGAAAAATCACAATGTCGAGTAATCAAAATATTAAGAAGACATAACGCCGAAAACCACGTGAAAAAGAAATGACGCGCTATACCATTTGTTCGTTTTCCTCCAGATCACTTCCCCACTGACAAGCGCCTGTTTAACTCGTTCTGCAAAGGCACCAGTATCATCTCGAAGACAATGACCCACGCAAGCCATGCATCGGATATCTGCAGACTTACAGTTCTTCGTACTCAAGAACGGATCAAAGCTCTGGTGGCGGCCTCGGGCGAGGTACCCGTGAAGAGTGTGCAGCATGTCACGGCAGATGTGCAGCGTTTTCAAAGCAGCACCTTCCAAGCAACGAAGCCTCGCGCCAGATTGTGAGAAAGAAGCGGAAAGCGGACTACCCACACGAGCCATCTGCCGTGCAGGAGCTCATCATCGAGGGCGTGTAAGAACAACTTTAGATGGCCGGGAGTTTCTGATGTGCGACTGCACCAGCGCAGTTGGAGCTCGACTCCCAATTGTTTTCAGGGACGAAAAACTTGAGGAAACTGAACGACGCTCCTATGTGGCTCATGGACGGAACATTTAAGACTGTGCCGTCGCTCTTCGAACATTTATACACAATTCACGGTTATCTTCATGGCCATATGTGTTCCTTTTTGTTTACTGCGCTCTTCACGCCGCTCTTCCCAAATTTGAGGCTCTTCGCGCCGCAGATATGGGACTTGCACTAAAATCCAAAAACTTTGAGTAACATTACTTCAAACTGGGCAGCAATCAACGCTATTCGGTCGTTGCTCCCATGGCCGTCGGATGTGCAAGGTTGTCTGTTTCATCTTTGCCAATCAGTATGGAGGAGTGTGCAGCACCTAGGACTGCCAGTGCTCTACAAAATGATGTAGGTGGCTTAGATGAGGCAGCTTGCAGCCCTTTCGTTCTTGCCCACCAAAGGAAGTACGAGATGTCTCATTCGTCCTTCAAACCACTCTTCCCGCAAGAAGCCTTTGACCCGCTGCGATGGTGCGAGCACAACCAGTGATCATATCAAGTCCACCGATATTCCCGGGCCATCCCTCTGGAATGTGCTTGCCCTCGCCTACAGAACAGATTTCCAAGGGCCAACTACACCGTTGAGGCATGGCGCCGACGATGGGAGATATTGGTTGGTGGGCACCACGTAGGCGTCTTCCGGCTCATCACCATAATGAAAAGGGAGCAAGCTAGAGTCGAAGACGACATCGAGGGAGCGATCAGAGGCCAACCCCGCCGCTCACAGAGCACGAAGCAAAGGTCGCGCGAAAATCATTTGGCAGCTGCTCTGGGCAACCGGGAAAATGTCGACGTTCGAAGCTTTCTACGAGGAATTGCGCACAACATATCTGTCTGAAACGCAATAAACAAGGAATCGCTCTGCTATGCGACGAGATATGCAGAAATACATTTTTACCTTTTTGAAGGCTTGAACCATGCGAAGGGAAGCTATACTGGGGGACAATCTTTCATGGCTATTAGAAAAGAGGGCGAAAGCACATGCATGTACATCGGCCGGCGGCACCTCTCCCGAACTTTGATCACATTGCCAAGAAACTTCATCTTCCACTATAACTAGGTGATGCCAGCATTTTTATGTTTCGACATTATGATGTTTCGATGTTTTGACTTTTCGGATTTTTGAACTTTCAACTTTTGTATTTTCGGCTTTTTGAATTTTCGGTGTTTTAAATTTCGGCATTCAGATAATTCGGCATTTTGATTTTCGGCGTACTGCCTTCTGACGACGCGGCGTCACGATACGTCATGACATGTCCCATAACGTCACGATATTGACGTCCCGTTGTCGCTTGACGTAATGGTGTAACATGACGTCATTACGTGACGTGACGTCACGGCGTCAAGTGAAGTCACGATGCCACGTGACTACGAAAAGTGAACAGTGACGAAAGGCACTGTTCACTGTGACGTCACTTCACGTGACGTCGCAATGCCTCGCGACGACACGGTGTTGTGACGAACATCATGATGGCACTCGACGTCACGACGTTTAACGTCACGATTTCATGAGACGTCGGGGCGTTACGTGACGCCAAGCTGTCAAGTGACATTTGTGAGATTCCACTTACCTTACTGCACCGCGAGGTAGATGCCCTCCGTAGCTCGCTGTTGAGGACAGCTACGGCCGGGTCCGTCCGAAAGCTGCGGTAGGCTCCGATGGAGAGGGAGTCACTCCGAAACACAGGGATACCGAAAAAGCGGGTTGTATTCGCGTCACGCCACCAGGCTTTGCCCGTCGGCCAACAAAGAAAAGGCTAAGAAGGTCGGCGCTGTCGAGTCAGACAGATTCACCTGGAGGGGCCCACGCTACCGTACTAGGCAGATTCGTGGGAATGGGAGAAGCTGCATAAAGAAAGAGGCTCCGAGGACCAGAGCCTCCTCCCAGCGACAGAGCCCCTGCCGCCGTTCCGGCGCCGGCTTATCTAGCCTACGGGAAATGGACGCGCCTGGGGGTAGGTTGTCTAGCCTTAGCCCGAAGATGAGTCTCGTCCACGATCATTCCCAAGGGTGCGCCACAGCACATTCACGCCAAAGGTAAGGGGAGACACCGCCGTCTTCGAGAAATGTAGCCCACCTCGTATCCGGGAAGCCGCCGCCATAGCGGTCTCCTCGGCCTCTATGTGCTAGGCCTAGATAGTGAGACAGGGAACTCATGGTTTCCACACATTAGGGTGTCACATGACGATCATGAGGTCTCGTGACATTATCTGTCAAATAGTTTTATAGTTATAGATGAGCATGTCACTCTCCGAGTAAACAGTAGGCGCTAATTCCATGCTACGGAGCGCGAGAGTTTGGCGCTCCGTTCACTAATCGGACTGGGCGCCGCCGGAGGCTGACGCTCTATCGCGCTCTTCGTGCACCGAGTATTTCTCGGAGCGGGGGTGACTTCTTCGCGCTCCGTGATGTCACGTCCACAAGCAAGATGGCTGCGCTGACAGAAACGTTGTCGAGACGAAGGGCGCAGTCGGACCGCTGCCCATTTTCATTTGATCAGTGCTGAATCCAGCTGGTAATAACGATTTGATTTGAAAGCCAACGACTGCAATTAGCGTTCCGGAGAAGGCTTGCTCGTGCACCTTGCCTGAAAACGAATTCATCTATTGAATGGTAGCGTGCGAATAGCATAGCGACAAAAAAGCTGTCGAAATGCGAAGACATTTGGACCGCTGCACCTTTTTAGAATGCTGACCCCAGCGAATAAAGATACATAGATTCTAGAGCCCTGCGAGGATGACAGTTTCATCATTCGCATCCGATGCGCATCCGCAGACTTCGTATCCGCATCCAAAGCGCATCCGAAATTTCGGGCAGCATCATACTGTCAATCCCCGCATTTATTTTACATCATAAATTCAAGTATAAATAAAAATTAAAAAAAATAATCTGGATGGTATTTTATAACCCGCCTGGTTACCTTTGTTCAAAGAAGTTTTCGTGTCAAGATACGGCGAAAGTAATTTGATTCCTTTTTGTTTTATCGTATTTGTATAGTATTCGATCCTCCTCCCAGAAACACTTTGCATCGCTGGAAACATGATCGCAGTTATAAAATCGTCTTGGGAGTCCGTGACACTGGCATTCTGCGCAGACGATGCACTCAAAAGAAAGGAAATTTTAATATTTATCTTCTTTTTCCTTTGAAAAATGCACTTCAAGAAAACGCATATTTTATGAACATAAAAATTATCAAAGGACAGACTAATAAGATTGTGCCATTTTATTTTGGGTCGAACAATAAAAAAAGTGACAGAGGAAAGGTGCGCACTCACCGTTGCAAAGTACTCGTCTATATATGATAAGGCACGAGTAGTCACTCAGGGTAAGTATCACAATATTCAATAATGTGATATATAATATGGTATGCTGAAAACCGATAGCAGGTGTTGCACCTGCTATCGGTATTTTAAATACGAGCCGTCAACTGCATGCTTGAAGCCGTATACCTAAAAACAACTTTGTGCCAACTGTCGAGAAAAAAAAGAAGTTTAAACACGCAACGTTTCACTTGTTGAGGTTGCTTTGTGGAAGAAACAGAATATCACCAACACGGACTGATTCAGACTGGTTCGCCTCTCTTAAATTAATACCCGCTAATGAGAAGTTCCTTTTCGTTGGTGCACTTGATGCTGGGATGGCATGCACGAATTGTGCTACAAAAATGGGGTGCGGAAACGCGGGCTGGCTCAAGTTGCACTACTCCGGAGGATCAAATTGAATCTCCTCGATCTACTTGTAGGCGAAGAAGTCACTTGCAGGCTCCTTCTACTTTCTTGTGGCTTGCATGTTTTGGGATTTCTTTGCGCAAAGAACGTTTTCCGCTCGTTCCCTGGCAAACAAAGAACACGCTTTCCCGGAACGAATGATGTTCCTGCATTCTTTTACTTTTTTAGGGACATTTTTGACGAGAGAGAACGTTCTAAAGCGGTATCTGGTGATAATAAAATATTTCTTGACGAAAAGAATAAATTTCTCCCCGATTGACACCTTTTATCTAAGAGAGTAAGTTTGCTCCCGCACTACATTCGACGATGCACTTCATGGTAAACTTTGGGGAATATTACGTGCCAAACTCAACGAAGGACATCTCTGCATTTTCACTATGATACACCCGCGGTACCCTAAGCGCGTCACCCGGCCCAAACGCACGTGACACGACACCGGACCTCACTTATTTCCCTTCACCCCTAAGCTGAGAGTGCGGTAAAAGCTATGAGCTTGCCGGACCAATCAGCCGCCTCCCTTTCATCACCTGACCTCATTCTCTGCGCGTGGGTATGCGCGAGAGAGCGTGATCACGTGGAAAAGTGTGGCTGGCCCAACCAGCACGTAGCTTCCACAGCACTCTAAGTTCAGGGGTGAACGGAGTGGAGAAAGCAGCTTTTGTTTCAGTCTTGAGCGAAGGGCTAATCTCCTAGGAGGAGAATGGCCGGGTCCGTGTACACAGACAAGGATTCAAGCGAGAGGGAGCCGGTCCCTCGTTTCCGTCTTCTTGAACTGTTTGGTACAGTGCACGCAGATTTGTGAGTTGAGGAGGAAAGCTAAGAAGGAAAAGTTAAGAAATCGCTTCTCATGACCCCTATAACAGAATCACTCACTTATTCATTCTAAAATTGTCCTCTCCCACACGTTTATGGGCTGCCTCGGTAAAAAAGTAGATCCGGACCCGAACATAGCCGCATCCGATCCTGCATCCGCAGCCCGTGGCATCCGCATCCGATCCGCAATCCACCGAATCTGATTTATTTTTATCCACATCCGTCAGTTTACTGCTGATATTCGCGGATGATCCAGGGGAAA
>JAZHYW010007792.1:0-32368 GCA_037355805.1 Ixodes ricinus | reverse complement strand
GTTTCATTCCAGACTACCAGCACTGTGCTTGCCTTGGCATCATGCAACAGTTACTTAAGCTGTGGCTTGAAAGCGAGTACCATGACTGTCCCTGGTACATTGGAAGAAAGGTGTCACTGCTAAACAGCCTCCTGCTAGCAGTCTCTCCTCCAACAGATTACATACACCCCAAGGAAGTTTGAGGACAGGGCCTATTGGAAGGCATCCGAGTTGAGAGCCCTTTTGCTTTTTTATGGATATGTAGTGCTGAAGGCCGTCTTGCCACGGCAGTTCTTCAAGCACTTTACACTTCTGTAATAGGGCGTGTACCTGCTGTTCAAAGATGAAATCACGGACTGAGACCTTTGTGAGGCACGGGGCCTGCCGAAGAAGTTTATGTTGCAGATGGGTGCATTGTATGGCATGACAAACGTGTCATTACGTTCACCAGCTGTTTCACTTAACGGACTCTGTGGAGGCTTGGGGCCCGCTGTGGGCGACCTCTTGCTTTCCGTTTGAGGGGCGGAACGTTGTTCTGCTCAACTACTTCACTGGGACACAGTGTGTCGGTGAGCAGATTGCCCATTCGTTTGTGGCAGCAGCTTTCTTTCTGGGCAGACAGAATTGAGGCACTAGAAGGAAGGGCATTCTTTGACAGGATGGTCGTTCGGAAGACCATGAGTAGGACTGGGGTGATGCCCCTGGATGTAGTTGTGTACTGGCGACAGAGTTTATCCAGCACCGACATAAAGCTTGAAGTGGTGCTGGAGAACCACCTGGGGTTTCTGCCACTGCACATCTTGTACTACAACCGGTTCCAGTGTAATGGAATTCTCTGGCATTCAGAGGCACACAGCATGCCGAAGAGGGTCAACTGTGTTGCTCAACTGCAGGATGGTTCAGTTGGCATTATACAAGCGCTTGCCGTGTTTGGTGGGAGTCCTACACAACTGCATCCCCTCTACCTGGTGTTCACTGAGAAATTTCAGCTGGTGAGGAATGTTCCCTTCATAAACACTCAGCTTGGGAACAGCGCACGTTTCGGCTGCCGCAGATCAGCTTTCTTTGTCAAGATCCACGTGCGCCATGATGGCATCCGATGCGGCTCTGTATTCTGAGCGCATAGCTGCCCTGGTGAATCTTTGCGTTTAAGATACATCCGAAATGCCAAAGAGATAAACATTGATACAATGACTACTTTTGCCACTGTGAGTGCACTCTACTTGAAAAGCCTGAAGAAAAAAAGCAGAGAGACATTCGCTTGCTTCTACAGTGAAGGAAGCAAGTCGGTGAGTACTCTATCTTCGCGCGGTAAATGTTCCAAGCTCCCAGCGGCCAGGACTTCTTTGACACCTTCTGGATGACCAGAACCAGGTAAGTAGCACTTTTTTAAATAATTTCTAACCTCGACCAAAACCCTGTTTTATTGTAAGTGCGAGTGTAACAGAAGCTATGAGACCGAGCTCCGGGCTCTCGCATACTTTCCGAGCATGTGCCCTCGTTCTTGGAGTCACCTCCGTCAGAGCAACATGCTTGTGCTTCAGAAGAGAACAGTGTTTTTTGGCTGGGTATAAATAAACTATGCATCGCAGAGAGGTCTAACTCTGTGATAATGTGATGCTAGCGGTTGGAATAGAACGTGAAAGGTTGAGAACATGACGTTACCTGCATCAGAAGATAATTGAGACAAGTAGAATTTTTCTATGAACCGACGTTTATCATCCAAACAAGAACTGACATTGTGAATGCTTGTAAGACTTCAGTTGCCCGGTTACACCTAATAATGAGTGCAGTCCAGTCTCGTGATACTCTATTAATAACCTAAAAAAGGGCAATTTGTACAAAAGCATGCTTTCTCTGCACAAAGCAAAAATTGTATAGTCAGTATTGCAACCTCTCCTTCAAGTCCAGGTGTACTTTCGTAAATGGCTAGTGAGAGTTCTGGTTCCACCTGGAGACATGACTGTTTCTTCGTCTTGATTGTTGGCAAGGCTGCAAGACAACATACATTTTCGTTAAACCTTGTTCATTAGGCGTCCGAGGTTAGAAAGGATAGCACAGTAGCCTTTCCCCCAGGTACTACGATGCAATGAGTCAAGAGACATGTATTCTTATCTGTACATCTTCACTGAAGGTACACAAATTTCGCTCAAACTTTTGGGACAACCATGTCCTGTGAAGTTTTTGAAACACGATTGTTATAACTGGTTATGTAGTTCAGTACTAAGTATTTTTGCACTGCCTGTTTACGCTTTAGATACCCGGCCCATGGCTCGTCTCAGTGGTCGGTGGCAATGAGTTGCTGCCATAGCACTTCATGTGCAAGCCAGAATGTGCGGGAGACAACTAAGGTGCTGCGAAAAGTTTTAGAGCCTCTGTACATGCCTGTCCCAACTCAGGATGTGGGAAAATATATTGCACAAGATTTTAGTGAGCACTGGAACTTCCCAAACTGTGTGGGTGCGATCGACGGGAAACACACTGCAGTGAAGGGGTGTGGAGGACCAACCTTTAACTACAAAAGAGTGCACAGCATCATCCTATTGGGAGTGGTTGATGACGCAGGCTACAAATTCGTGATGGTCGACAGTGGTGTACATGGCAAATGGAATGACAGTGGAGTGTTCAGAGAGTGCTCCTTGGGTCGGAAGATGATGTCTGGGACTCTTCAGCTCCCCTGTCAAAAAGCACTTCCTCGTCATGCTGGCAGAATGCCCTTTCTTCTAGTTGGAGATAAGGTATTTCTCCTCATGGAAAACCTCATGCGTCCTTTCCTGGAGAGGCTCTAGACGTGCCAAGACGTTGCTTCAACTACAGACTGTCCAAGGCTCGACGCATCTCTGAAAACGCATTTGGCATCCTAGCTGGTCGATGAAGGCACTTTCGACAAGCAATCCAAGGAGCCTCAACCATGGTGGACAACCTCGTCTGGTCGGGCGTTTTGCTTCACCTACATGAGGACATACGATAAAGAGGAAGGCGTACCTATGACGAGTTCCTATGCATCTCCTGCAAACATTGACTCTAATGATGCACAAATTGCAAGCAGGCAGAAGGGTGCTGGTCAAGAAAACCCTAGCTTCAGCTTCCGGAATCTAGAACCGATCACCAGTGACAATCAGCCTCTTCTTGGTCAAAACATACAACCGCTTTTGCAAATTATTTCTGCTGGGCCATGGGAGAAGTGCCATGGCAATATGATCAGGTTTCCCGTGGATCTCGCCGTGTGACACATTGAGAAGTTACATGCTATACTAATCCATCGTAGCTGTTCTAATACTAGCAGGACTATGCTAGTGTTAGGGAGAGGTTCAGTGCTGCGGCCTGTTAGGAACTTTTCTTTGTCACAGCAAACGTAATCATGTACTCTCATTTTTAGCAACTCTGCTCTTTTCTATACTCGTTTTTACCTAGAGAACTGTAGTAAAACGTGTGGCTCTTCGCGGAGCATCACTAATCTCCCCTTGCGGCGATGACGGGCGATGACGGGACGTCCGGCGATGACGGGCGTTTTGGTCGGAGACAGTCAGTTGAAGTTCCTGAACTTGGCCCGGCTGCGATCCGCGGCTGATGCGTCGGAGGGGCCACTGCTGTATCTTCGCTGGCAAAGGTACGACAGTGGCATCTTCGGTTCATGGACTTCGTTGTTGTGTACGATGGAGGTAACGACCTCAGCAATGTGGGACCCCGGCGACATTTGCTGCGATATTGTGGCAAATTGCTTTCTGTCCCTTTCGTTATGAGGGCATAGAGTGGAGTGACCACGTATGCCGAGCTTCTCTGTTTAGTTCTAGCTCCTGGTGGAGAAGCCTCTCAGGACGACCCCTTCCACGGTGTTCCTTTTCAAAGTTTCGCCTCGGTGCGGGAATGACACTGCTGACGAGGCCAGGCGCGTGCAGCTCAATCGCCGGCTGGCAGGGGGTGCGGTGAATGAGTAGTGTCGTCCTCATCAGGTAAGATCCGAGTGTGTAGCTCGAGCCATTCAATTTTTACCACACGAGGTCACAACGTGTAGCAGCATCGGGCCTTAAATTCAGTATTTCTGTGTCATTTTAAACCCGCTGTTGTTCCTTTAAGCTGTGGCACACTACCAAATGTACAAAAATGTAAAAATATAATTTGCCTTAGCACATTGTTTACATGGATGACTAATGACTTGACTGGCTCCTGCAGGTGTTCTTCCTGAACCAGAAGCAGCCGAGAAGAGACCACTTCGCGGGATATGGCTACACATCTCCCATCTCGTGCGTGTCTGGGCCCTCTAAAGGCTCATCAAGGTCCAGGTCATCCAGGGAGACCGAGGCACTGCTGTGCAGGACATGCGGTGCCAAAGGACTCCAGCGAGACGAGTGTCTTCTTTCAGGCGCTAAAACCTCTGTGTTTTTTGGACTGATGGCGACCTGCAGCGTGGAATATCATGATCCCTTAGATGAAGCGTGGGATCAACGAAGACCTCACTTAGGCCGCCGAACAACAACGGCAAACGTTCTATTTGCGAACACTCTTTCTCGATCCATCCATCGGAGGAGCGTCTCGAACGCCATTTCGTAATTTTTAGAGGCCACACGGGGTCACGTACAGGTAGCAGCATTCGGTTTTAATTTCAGTATTTGTGTCATTTTTAACCTCCTGTTGTTTCTTGAAGCTGTGGCACACTACCAAATGTACAAATAATGTAAAAATAAAATTTGCCTTTGCACATTGTTTATATGGATGACTAATGACTTGATTGGCTCCTGCAGGTCTCCTTCCTGGACCAGAAGCAGCCGAGGAGAGACCACTTAGCGGGGGATGGCTACACATCTCCCATCTCGTGGGTGTCTGGGCCCTCAAAAGGCTCATCAAGGTCCAGGTCATCCAGGCAGACCGAGGCGCTGCTGTGCAGGACGTGCGGTGCCAAAGGACTCCAGCGAGACGAGTGTCCTTTTTCAGGCGCTAACACCTCGTGTTTTTTGGACTGATGGCAACCTGCAGCGTGGAATATCATGATCCCTTAGATGAAGCGTGGGATCAACGAAGACCTCGCTTAGACCGCCCAACAACAACGGCAAACGTTCTATTTGTGAACACTCTTTCTCGATCCATCCATCGGAGGAGCGTCGGGAATGTCATTTCGTAATTTTTAGAGGCCACACGGGGTCACGTACAGGTAGCAGCATTCGGTTTTAATTTCATTATTTGTGTCATTTTGTCAGTGTCAGCGAGTGTCAGGAATCTTAGAGGCTTTTTACCATCCTGTCAACCCGTGTCTGCTCTTGTCACTTAGTCGACGGTATGCGAAGAGGAAGAAAACCCGATGCCGATGCTTGCCCTTGGAAAGATTGCTACATTTTGTCTATAACCACTCGCAACTAGAAACTTGGTCTTCGACTGACAGCCTTCTATGTTGAAGTCACTGGCATGACATGAAGCAAAGATTGTCTGTTACTTTGCCTTTAACTTCACTGCACCATGGCGTGTAGGCTTATACATACTCATCGTGCTACTAAATGCAGCACGCTTGCAATGCGAACAGATTAAGAAAAATAATTCGTAAAGCCACGAGAAAAAAAAAGGGGAGTGCCTTTGGCCTTTTTAACTAAGCTTACGCTCACCTCTGTCATTCAAAGCTCGAGATGAGCACTCATGAGCAGTAATACTGTGCGACATCTCCCTGTTGTATCGCATATAAATTTTTTGCCGGCTAATACACAGCACGCAAGGCAAAGTGTGCCTTGGTGCGTATTGACTATTGCACTTCAACGTACAGCAGCATTAACAATCTGTAATCTTCTCTATAGGCAGTTTTTGGATGGCGTTGGCTTCACCGTCGAGAAGGGCAGCCACCTCCACAGGAAAAAGTGACTTAAAATTAAATATGAGGCCTCTTCCTACGGAAGTACCTGTCAACCGTACCTCTAGACCTACCATTCCCAATCGGCGGCTCGCCCTGCTGTGGACAAAGCTGGTGGAGTTTGTTTACGATGACGACGACCCCGGCGGACGACTTTGCAGCAGCCAGAGGCGCTCTGACTAACACCCACCCAGACTGCCGTGACAGCAATGGCGGAACCTAAGGCCCACACTGATGCAAACGACAGTGGTGCACTATATGTGTGTATAGTATACCGTAAAATACCGAGCATGGGCCCATGTCACATTAAGGGCCCACCCCTATTTTTGAACGATTTCAAAAACAAACAGAGGACACATCAACCGCCCATCCCCCATTTTAGGCAAATTTAAAAAAATATGCGAAGGACATGGCAAGCGCCCAGTCGCCGCGGACGGCCGTTATCTCCTGAAGTTGAAGCGACCGGCACTAGGTATGAGTCACGACAGCGCGGGCGAAGGGGCGAAGGGCGCCGCGGGAATCGGGCGAAGGGCTCCAGCGCAACACGGCAACACTCCGGCGCCGCGGGAATCGAGGTCAAATGGCAGAAATAACAAAAGATACAGGCGAGCTGGTGTACAAAGGAAGAGAGGCAAGGGCACGGTGGCAAGAGTGAAGCAGTGAAGATACACTACGTTGGAAAGGAGGATCTAGCGAATGGAAAGCCGCACAGAGCTTAGCGCGTGTGCTGCACACGTGCCGTGTGCCCGTGTGCCTCTGCCCCTCCGCTTCCGCTTGTTGTTCGGTGGTTCGGTTAGTTCCGTGTTCATCGCGCTGCATTGCTTGCGTTCGCTCGGTTCGCTTGTTTGGACGATGCACTCGTATACGGTCGCTAGGAAAGTCAAAGTTGTTGAATGGCATAGGTGCCACGGAAAAAATGTAAGCCGGACATCGCTGTTCATATCCATGCTTCTGCAAGGTTTCTCTGCTTTTATACGTTCGCACGCTCGGCGAATGACGGCCCTTTTCTAAGTGCATCAAATGGCCGCCATTTTGAATTCGGCGGTCGGGCCGAGCAAGGGCCCACCCGACTATGCGATCCTTCTGCGTTTTTGCTCTCGGACCTAACAAGCGCCCATCCCCGAGTTTTCCGCGATTATCCCATAATTTTGAGTGGGCGCTTGCTCGGTATTTTACGGTATATACAGTATAGACCGCATATAACGTATGTCACGGGAGTCGCGAAAATCCAGCACTATAAGCGGTACCGCGCTATAACCAAAACATCAATTTTTCAGGCCAAAATACGTGCCATGAGACAACTTACCTTTTGGAAAACAATTTATTTTATGTTAGATGAACTCTTGGGTCATCCAGGCATTTTGATTTGCCGTGTACACCACAGGCAGACATTCTCGCTTCTTGAAGCAATGGGGTCGCTTGTATTTCCCCATGATAAACAAGCGCCGCTTGTCGGAGCCGTCCATGTTTGCACAAAACAAAATCGTAACACGTTCCTTTGAGACTCTGCAGCCGGAACAGGGTCTACCTCATAGCGAGAGTGCGATCGGGGAGCAGCAGGCCCCCCAGCCGTGGCCGCCGCTCGACGCGCATACCTCGAGCGTCAGGTTTCGCGCCTTGCCCCACCGCTGGCGCAAAGCTCCCCCAAGCCTCTCGCTACGCAAGGGGGGAAAGGGAGGGAGAAGGACACGCTGCACCATGCGGCGTTGCGCATGCAAGCCATGAACCTTGCTCCTTGCCCTCTCCCTTCCCCTCCGTCACGCGGACGCACACGCACAAAAAAATGTTTAATTTTGTTTGTTGCTTTTACGGCAACTCGCGACGTTGCTCGCGCTTTATTTGAAAACGCGACAGAGACCGCTAACATGTTTAGTTTCAAGAGACAGGGCTTGTTGTTTCTTGGCCATCTTGGGCTTGGGAGGATGGAGAGTATCGGGATGGACGGTCGATTTCCACACGATATGCTGATGACGCGATCCATACGTGGTCCAAACAGACGACTACGTGGAGCATAGTCAGCAAACTGCAAGAAGCGAAACTAGAAACTATCCAGCCTTCGCTTTGCGCGCGCACGCCGTGTTAGAAAGGAGGTTGCGTGGTCTGAGGGGGTGAAATCGAAAGGGTGAAAGGCTTGCGGGTGGCTCGATGGAACTTTCGGAGTTGAGCACGCGCGTGCAAGCCGGTCGCGACCTCGCCTCGCGCTTGCAACTCGCTGCGTAGTCATTCGTCTTCGCCTCTCTCCTTGCTTCTCCTCGCCTCTTCGAGCAACCTCCTTGCCCCCGCGAGTGCCACTTGCGGCTAGCGCCGTTATCTAGTGTCGCACAGGGAAGCGTGCTTGCTGCGCCGGTCGGTCGGCGGAAACCGCACTATATCCGGTATTTCCCTTCGCGCGCCTGCATTTTATGCGGTATGTAATTACATGGAGTTGTATGGGAGGCGAACTGGTGGTTGAAAAAAGCCGCGCTTATACCCGGTCCTGCACTGTATGCCGATTACGCTGTAAGCGGTCTATACTGTATACATATAAAACAGGCCAATAAAGGATGTTCTAACAACCCAGGAAATTATGCCAACCCTACAACATCACCATACAACGGGCTCCAACACTGCAATCTTTTTGCTAGACATAGCTGACATGTATTACAACCTGGATATCAACATTCTTCTTAAGTCAGTGGAAAAGGCAATCACCCCCCAGGGAATACCTAGTAAAGTTTCAAAACGCCCCGAAAATTTCCCTCAGTGCACTTGTGCAACTCATCCGGATGTACCTCTGGGCAACCCTCATCAAACATGAAGAGACTATCTACACACAGCGGTCAGGAGTGTGCATAGGCTCCTGCCTGGCTCCAGTGCTCAGCGAGATTTACCTATCCTTCGTGGACCTTGCCGTGAAGGACCGTCTCGACAGAGTGGCGCCGGGGTTTCAAGTGTACAGGTATGTAGACGACTACCTTGTGCTCCATGACGCCAATGTTTCCTCGGCCATCATGCAGCAGGCCTTCATAGACGATTCGCGATGCCCGAGTTTCCCTAGAGGGGAAACTCGGGCCTCGCTGCTGTCCGCATCCATGTCAACAAACGAAACACATCGCTGCTGTCCGCATTCATGTGGAACGTGCCATCAACCGCATGAAGACCTACTGTATTTTTAGGCAGCCCCTTCTGATGAAATCGAAGAAGGCAATGAGCGACATTATCTTTGTGGTCGTGGGCCTGTGCAACCACAAGCCGCCTCTTATAAGGGGCAATGGGTCAAATGACTAGGACTGATGTGCCGATGTAAACCTTCAGCACATATCGTCACATTTTTAAATTGTGATGATAACATCTGCTGACGTTAAAGGGCAACTTTGTTTCATTTTAGTTTTTGAAAAAACAGTGCAGTCCTCTTCAGTCTCATCTAAAATGACCAGACGTCAAAATATTACGGTTTAGTTCTGTCTAACTCAAGCTGGCGAAGTGAGGCGCAATCAACAGCGCAGTCGAGGCTACGGCATGGGCGTAGCCAACATTGAGCTAAACGTCATCACCAGTGCCCCTTTTCGCTTGTTTTTACTTCTCCGGGTAAGCGTAAAGGGTGATGTCATCAACGTTTTCTCTCGGCGCTCAGTGGTGTCCACGCGATTGGCATAACAAGTCGGCGCAGCGCACTTCTTGGGAGCCGTCTGGCCGTCCCACCATTACCGCCGTCTCTTGCGTCACAACCGCAGCGTCGTCTCACCGTGTGCGATTATTGACTCCCGGAGTTTCGTTCACACTATGGACACTACGTGCGCAGACCTAGGCCGCAGTTGTGCAGACCTCGTCTAATGTCGTAGACGCCAAAACATTGTGAACAGTGCGGTGCAGACAACACGTGCGCCTGACACACACCCGCCGCAATCCTGCCCATAGTTGCGTAAAGGATCACGTGATATCTCATACCACGTGATAGCCATGTTCTTGGTGGCTTGAGGTCAATGTTGCCAGACAGAGCCGAAGTTTCGGTTTCGAATTCTGCATGTGTTTAAAATTAGATTTAACAATATATATCCCATTTTTCCCGAAGCAAATGACGTAGTGCCTTTTATTAGTGCTTTTTAATGTGAAATCAGTCATTATCCAGAAATCTTCAGAATTTGAGCGTAGTTGCCCTTTAACAGAGATGATTTGTGGCAGAGGTTGTTGCAAGAACGGTTAACTGGTAGTTTGGTAAATAAGGCTAGCAACGTTTATGTACAGATATTTACAACCGAACGGCATCGCCCGTTCATGGCAAGGCCTTGGTCATCCTTCACTTGCCTTTTTCGTCTCGGGCTGCGCACTTCTTTGTTGGGATGACTCCTTCCAGATAAATAATGGCAACTTGCACTGGTCGTTTTGGAGCGTGCCAGGATCGACTTTCCTGGAGCGAGCCATTTCACTGGGCTAGCGGGATCGAGAAGGACGTGTTCCATTTGTCGTTTTGGATCAGCTCCCACTCCAGATCTCGATCGGATCCGAAAAGTTGCTCCGCCGATTTTGGCGGATTCGACCGGAAGCCAGCCGGGCCAGCCCTCGGCACACACACGTGACTTCCTTTCTCGCCGGGCATCTTGCCTCGGAAAAATTAGTAATGGCCACTCAAGAAGTACTGCCCACCTTACTTCTGTTGCCGCTTGACAACAGTTCGTCGTCAAGTAGCTCGAGCAGCTCCTTCAGCAGCAGCGGCTCGAGTAGCAGCGATGACGAGGACTCCTTGCACGTCCAGCGTGAGCTCGACTGCCTCTTCGGACCTCCGCAGGAGAGGCCGAAAATCGAGACTTACCTGGACATTGTTCAAGAATACATTTTGTACAAGTATTGTGTGATGATGACCAGAAGATTGTCCCGAAATGAGCCAAATCAAGGGACTGCCTCCACTTCTGAGAATATGTAAGTGTATGTCGGCCTTTAAATAAAATTAGAAGTATGTAAGGCGACATTTCATTTTCCCCTTGCTAACAGGAGGTACCGCCACACCAGCTACAGCCAGCTTGCGCACTAGCTTTGGGGACGTTTGGGAAGGAATTGCACGAGAGTCCTCCTTGCCTGTGCTGTAGATAGAATAAGGGCGAGATTTCCATCAGAAGGCTACACTGGCTTCCAATATGCTTACAATTTGTAAGTTCAAGCATGAACGTAACACCAGCTAGCCTGCGCCAGAACTCTTATTTCGTTAAAGAATCGCTTCAGGCATTTTAAACAGATTGAGTTCTGGGATGTCGACTTTTACACTAAGTTGATTATAGCATATCGTATTCGTCACAATCTCTGTATTGATGGTGGCGACGAAAAAAGTGTAGGACGAAGAAGATGCCAACACACTACCTGTCCGCAGAGCGCCAGACGAGGATGAGGATTCTCCTCAGGAAGCTGCCTTGCGAAAGTTTGGTGAGCAGAAGCGAAAGGCGGTACTTGTGCAGATGGGCATCCATTAGCTCTTTTTTTCCTTTCATTCTTTGGCTATACACCGTTCCAAGTTGGGCTTCCTGGCCGGCGCCATTTTAACGAGTGTAGCGCCGCCTACTCCTCATCCGGGGGATCCTGGAAAAATCTGGAACCCGCCCGAATGACCCGACCGCCATTCCCACTGGACTGTTACCCTGCTCACCGAATCACACCGATCGCAGCGGCTTCTGCCGTCACGGCTGCCGTATTCGGCGCCCTCGGCTCATCGTCTTCGTCCATGGAGGAAAACACAATCCTAATTAGTATGTCAGGCATAGGGAAGGGCGCATCCTGCTTTCCTGGCATCTTTTTGTGGGTAATTTTTAAGCGCGGCTTTGGGGCAGTTCGCCGGCTCCCAAACCGACCTCGGCGTTTCTATCGCTAGCGAGAGTGGGGATCGCTAGTGAAATTGAGGATCGCTAGAGAAATTGAGGATTGAACGAGGCCAGTGAAGGCACGAATTGCGGCATGTGAATTTGCGCTGAACTCGAGCTGTCGCAGCTTGGGGGCGCCGGGAACATTTTGAACTAACCTGCCGCTCTGTTAGCGGCTCAGACCTGCGCTGCCACGTCTGCTTTAATTGAAATAGTAGAAACCTCAAATTTAAATATGGATCAATAAATAAATACCGAGTACAGATAGCAAGTGCGACGGATCCGTTTTTTGTTTCTGATTTGGAATCCACTGTCACAATATTGGTACATTGATGTGCCTCTCTCTGTAATCGCCTAGCGTGGAGAAAGTTTTATGCGCAGAACTGTGTCGCGGCGTGTACTACACGAGGCTGTGTTATATATATATATATATATATATATACATATATATATATATATATATATATATATATATATATACATGCCGGCTACTGACGCAAGCCGGGTCTCTCGGCGAAACTGTCGATTAAACTTCCGCTGTTTGTTGTTTTTCGCCGTGAGTTTTTCACTTCGTTATATATATATATATATATATATATATATATATATATATATATATATATATATATATATATATATATGGTAGACTCTCCAACACGAATATATATATATATATATATATATTCGTGTTGGAGGGGAGTCTACCACAGCTAAGCCAAAGTCCGAGCTCTGTGCCCAATCTTGCTGTGCACAGTGGCGTCAGAACAAAGCCTCCCCCCCCCCCCTTCCCAACACCATTTACCGCCTGAAGAAAAATAGAGTTATTAAATCAGTGGACCAGGACTCACGCAACTGTTTTCTTTTTTCAATATCCTAAGCCGCCCTCCGCTTACCTTGCAGTCCGAACCCACATTCATCCTGTTTGACAGCATGGGTTTCGCACACTGAATCGGCGTTTATTTCACTTTTTTAGAGGGGTTATTTGGCCTGACTAATTACAGCACAGTGCCGCCCGATCAATTATGTTCTTACCTGGAGGCCCATGTCACGCGCGAAAACACGCTATAATATCAAAATGGCGCCTAACATTGTCAAAGCAACTCGCCTCCGTACACTGCGCACATGCTTTCCTAACAGTCCACTCCGTGAAGCAGACAGGCTTTCGAGGGAAAGGGGTAAGCGGAGCGTACGGCAGGCAGCCTTCTGGTTCTAGAGTGTTTTCCCTTTCTGCATCGACCTTACTTGGAACGGTGTATGGGTGTTGACTTGCTAACTGCATTTCTGCTTCTTTGTTGAAAAGGATGAGGCTTATACCCCGTCTCGACATAGCTTGGTAAACGGTGAATGCTATGACCCCTGCAAGCAAGTTGGAGTGAGGCGCTTGACTACACATACCGTCAAAGTGTAGCCCTCGTCTGCAGAGCTGACATCCGTTTCGCTCCGTGCTCAATTCGCTCAGAGGGCCGCAGCATGTACCCTTCACTCAAGTTACGCCGAAACAGTCGTGTTGCACAAAAGGAAGTTCTTTCAAGAGTTTTTAAGCATATATTGCTGGAGACCAAGGCCAGATCAACCTTTTGTTCTATAATTGTTTACATCATTACGTTTTTTAAAACTTTTTACATTTTATTCCTACCCATCCTTGCATGCAGGGCTGTAACTTTGTAAGTGATGTTGCCTAATGTATATTTCAGCGACACATTAAACCATCAAAGTGTATGATGTGTCATCTTTATTCACTGAATTCCACTCGTCTGCCTTCTCGAAATTTGTTGCTCTTGACTGCCAGTTGAGAGCAACAGATTTGTGTAGCAGGACCGGGTGCAGGCTACCCTGTGTCCTTGTGTAGCAGGACCGGGTATCCTACACAAGGCTACCCAGTCCTGCTACACAAGAACTGGGTAGCCTTGTGTAGCAGAACCAGGGGTTGGCGACGAAGTGTGCAGTGCGTGGTAGGCTCTTTTATTTGTTTCCTTTGTGGCTCTCGGCTTTTGCCGATGTCCTCAAAATTTCAGTGTAAAATGGATGCAGCCACTCCCAAATAAAAGCCACGTAGTGTTCAAAACAATGACAGCTGTTGAAAAATCCATAATAATTGAATAGTGAACTAATTACAAACTCTATAGTCCTTTATATCCAAATGTATATAACAATCTGCTATAAGCAAAAGTTACATCAATGGCATACTATAAGATTCCCACTGCACTAATTAAACGAACACTTATGTACAAAATTGCTGGCTCAAGGACGTTGGCTGACAAGGGGTTAAAGTGATTAAAGCTCGACGTTCTTGCGCGGATCCAACGGAGACCACCTAGAACACCCGCCCTACAATCTCAAAGTGTGAGTCCAGTCTAGGCAACAACCGGCAACAAGCATTAGATTACTTTCCAAGTAGTCGGTGCCAAGAGCTCTAGGATCCTCGCTAGCCCCAAAACACGAACCCGTCGCTCAAACAAATGTTTCCGGCGCTATGTGTGCAGGTTCGAAGTCAAGCGACGGCGACGGGCATTTGCCATTGTTCAATTCTAGATTTCCCGGAAATGTCGTTGGTTCCTGTTGCTCATTGCGATGTGCGTAGCTTGCACGTGGTTTCAACAGGAGCGAGCGACAGATGGTCCTGTTGCGTCGTTTGGAAGAATCGCTCATCTACCGCCAGCGTTCACAACACACAAAGCAAGTGATGTTTCGGAGAAGCGCCGTCGATTAATTATCACGTGAGAATAATTTTAAATCGTGACTTACCAGCAGTTGAAACAGGTGGTTTCGACAGTAGCTGACGGCATGCCAGCCAAGGTGCTCGAAATAGACGGCCTCGCCGCCTCCATCGCACGAAAACATGACCAAACTTTAAGAGGGTTAGCAAAATAATTCGACAAATCAATTGAAATATATACAGCACCAAAAAAACCACTATAATCGAAGAAACAAATGTCTAAAACTATGAAGAAGGAGAAGAGCTCAGAAGACAAGAAAATACAGGCGAGAAGCACCAGTAACTCAACCTAAAGGTGGTGGCAAAATATCTAACGACTAGAGCCCGCAAGAGCCGCATTAGCGGCATCATCATCAGCAACTTGGCGGTGGCCTAGGAGCATTTTTCGAAGAGGCGTTAGACCAGAAATTTAGAAACTATGGTAACAAATCTTATCAATGCTAGCCGAAGTACACAAATTAATAAGATCTGAAAATAGCATTACACCGTAAAAATACCGGGCAAGCAACCCACACAAAATTTGGAGTGGGTGCTTGCTCGCAGACTAGGGGATGGGGCGCACGTGAGGTCATCAATTTTACATATACTGTGAAACGCTTTGTTTTCGCGGCCCCTATTTTTTCGCTGATCGGTCATAAAGGACAAAATCACAGCCATTAAATTTCACGAATACCGGGTGACGTCTGCCATTAAAACTCTTAAGTACCGAAATTTTTTTGCGAGCCCTTATGTTTCCGCAAATTTTTCTGATTCACGAATTTCACGAAACATTAAGGGCTCACGAACATAAGGGTTTTACAGTATATGTACTGTGCATATTCTTTTTGGTGTTTCAAATTTCTGGGGTGGGCGCTTAGTGCGGAAAGGGCGGATGCACACGGTATTCTACGGTAAGTTCACGATTGCACAGTACTTTTAGATAAAAATTGCAGCAAAAATATGTGCAAAATATATGACAGATAGAGTTTAAAAAATACTGTAAAAGAACTGCATTAACTCTTTCAGGCACGGTGGTTATCCCCAGTGACCACCTTTTCAACATTTTTTCCCCTTGCAGCACGGTGGTCTAGCTCAATAACCACCAACGGCGCTCTTGTTCGAGCTTCCTCCTCATAACTCTAGATGGCGCTAGCTTCCCCGCGCTGTCTTCCATTCAGAAATAAAACTTCCGTTTCGTGCAACACGTGTCATGGCGCCTCCGACCTTTCATCCGAAAGCTTTCTACAAGCATAGCGGTAAGAATTTGCTCTACCTCTTCCTTTTTTCTGGGTGAGACAGTGAATAAGTGTAACGTGCACGTGGTTCAAAGAAGTAACTGCTTCGTTTTATAAAAACGCGATGCTGCCCGTTTCAATGTGGTGGTTACCACCAGTAACCACCATGCATCAATGGAGGTGGCATTCGCATTTTGATGTGTGATAAGGGGATCCTGTTCAAGGAACGTGAACGTCCGTTTCAGATGGTTGCGAAGAAATCCCCACAGACACTGACAGCCTTATTGGCGGGGACAACACGAGTGACAGCGACAGCGATTGGGAACCACCTCGCCCGCCTAATGGAAGCGCTCGGGACACCTCCCCCACATCGCCAAGGAATTGCCACGTGATTAGTGATTCCACCGACTCGGAAACAGACGATGATACTCCCGTTGCCCCAGCAAAGGTTCCTTTGTGGAGTCCGAGCTATAGGGTGCACCCACCACTAGAATTCCTGGCTGACACTCGGCTTCAAAGCCATATCCTCGATTTAGAAGAAAAAGATCCATTTTCTATTTTCAGTCTTTTATGGACCCCTTCCTGGACGAAAGAAGTGGTTTTTCAGACGAACCTGTATGCCCAGCAGGCTGGAAAACCATACACTCCTACGACAGAGCAAGAGATGCGATCTTTCTTGGGTCTGAACCTCCTGATGGGTATAAAACGGAGTCCAAGCTACCGGGATTATTGGTCCAGCGCGCCAGACCTGCATGACCCATTCATATCGAAGATCATGACAGTGAACAGATTTGGTTGGCTGCTGTCTCATCTGCATCTAAATGACAATGTGCTACAGCCACCAAGAGCCCACCCTGATTTCGACCGGCTTTATAAAGTGAGGCCACTTTTATCGGAACTTTCACGAAGCTTTGCAACAAACTACCTACCAAAGGAGTACCTCGCAATTGACGAGTCAATGATCAAGTTCAAAGGCAGGAGTTCCCTAAAGCAGTACATGCCGAAAAAGCCCGTGAAACGTGGATACAAGGTATGGATGTTGTGCGCCAGCACCGGCTACAACCTGAAGTTTGAAATCTACTCTGGAAGGTCCGAAAGCGGAGTGCAAAAAGAGTTGGGTGCACAGGTTGTCAAGAAATTGTGTCAAGACATATCTGGGAGGCATCACCGTGTGTTCTTTGATAATTATTTTACGAGCTATGGTCTCCTGAAGGACTTGAGGGAACAGGGAATATATGCGTGCGGAACAGTGAACCACAACCGGAAGCATCTGCCCAAGTTGCAAGCCGACAAAGAAATGGAAAGAGGGAACACTGATTGGTCAGTCAGTGATGAGAGTGTTTGTTGCATGAAGTGGAAGGACAAGAGAACTGTCCACCTTTTGTCGAACTTCCACGACCCCACGCAGGGGGCTGAAGTCGACCGGAAAAACAAGGATGGGACCGTCACCAAGGTACCATGCCCTGCTGCTCTCCATGACTATAACAAAAACATGAACTTTGTAGACAAGTTTGACCAAATGAAAGGGCAGTACGAAATCGATCGGAAATCAAAAAAATGGTGGCACAGGATATTTTTTCACTTCCTGGACTGCTGCGTGGTGAACGCATACATAATCTTCAGGGAGATTGAAGAAGCTGAGCGGATGACAATGAAGGATTTTCGCCGCAGTGTGATCTCATCATTGACTGCTGAAGCACAAGTAGCCTCCAAAGCCAAGAGGAGGTCCTCTACCGATGCAGCTGTGCAACTGAAAAAGTCAAAGCCCCGCGTTGACACGAACGTCCGCCTGACTGAGAGCAAGCACCAACCAAAAAGATGTACACCCCGCAGGTGTGCAAGGTGCAGCACCAAAACGAAGCCGTCCAGAACAACGTGGATGTGCGGAACGTGTGATGTTCCACTCTGCCTGAGGAAAGAAAAAAACTGTTTTTCTGACTTCCATAAAAAATAAGTGCCACCCCATTCAGCATGGTGGTCACCAGGAATGACCACCTCATATGCGGTCACTGCGCGGTAATACATTTTTTTAGTTTGTGAAAATAGTGTTCTTAGCACCGTACTTGACTGCCTCGAAATGCGTCCGCGACTGCTTGTCGTACCCGCGCCTCTTCTTGAACGGGAGCGTTCAGCGGGGAGGTGCTGCCATCTGGTAGGTTTGTAGGGAACTACAACCGCGTAATTGCGGTCATGTTTTTTGGCGCGGCTTTTGAAATTGCGAAACTGGACGCTCTGTGTAAGTGATGCTTCGAGATAGCCGCGCGTGCAGGCTGTCCGGAGGTAGCGTAAGCGGAGACTGGAGCAATGGCTCTTCGGGTACAGACTTTGAACCATTCCTCGAACTCGGAGTCGGATAACAGCTCGACATCCGACGCACAACTGGAAACCAGCTCGGTTGGGAGTCCGGAGTCTAACACACAGCCGCTCTGTCTTCTAGACTGTCTCGGAAGCGGGCGCGTCGAAGTTTTGGCCCTTTATGTTTTGTTCAGCCTGCAGCGAGTGTGCTGCAGATGTTTAGAAGTGTGTGTACTATTTATTTTAAGTCTTAGATTTTTTTATGCGACAATAAACTGGTGTATAATCTTTGCTAACGCACCGAGTAAAAAAACCCGACCACGGGGGCGGGTCTTTGAAAAAAAAATGCGACCATGAAAGGGTTAAATTTTGCGAATTTCAGACGCGTGCATTAAAATTCTTAAAGGGGCCCTGCAATCATATTTAAGCGTCTACCTTTTTTGCGGTTTCCACGTCTCTTGGGGTTCGGGCAAGCCAGCGGGCACGGAGAGGTAACTAAATATCAGTGCGTCATATTTTAACCAGACGACGCGGAAACCTCCTCCACCGACGAGGGCGACCCGCGTACCGAAAGCGCGCAAAATGTGACGTGTTAGGTCCTGGCCTTACTACTGGTCAGAGCCGCTAAAAGGTTTTTTTAAGTCGAGATACAAAATATAAGTGTCGCGAACCGTTTCAATTATGTATGAAAGTAGTTTTTGTTCAGTATTTTAGATCAGAAAAGAAACAAATGCAGTTTATAAAGTACGGAAACAAGAAATGACCCGTCGACATACCCGCCACCAAGCGGCGGAAAAAACGGCGCATATTAGAAAGGGCTAGTGGGATGAGGCGTCGACGAACGGCGAGCGTAGAAAGGTCCCGGAGCGTAGAAAGGCCATTTGGCGGTATGGCAGCGCGAAGTGGCGCCCGTTCTGTACTGATCTTTACCCCGTGTTTGCTGTCGTTTGTGGCCAATGAAGTGTTATGCCGAAATAGTCTTTAATCGCGCAGCAAATGCAATGCGAGCCGCCCTCGCCGCCCGCTTCATACAGCCTATCCAACACACGGTTTAGTGGCGCCCTCTCGAGGCGTCGACACGGAGTGCGGCAGCCTTGAACGGTCGATGAGCTCACTATCCCTCCTCTAGTTCACGGCCACTCAAGCCAGGACCTACGACGTCATGAAGGCGGTTATTTTTTGCTTGTTTTTGTAATTCTAATTTGCCTATAACTTTTAAAATAAAGCGAATTTTGTGAAAAGAAAAGTTTCATTAAGTTACCACGTTCAGTGCGCTTAGGTTCAGCGCAAATTAAAAACCAGTCAAAAAGGTTGTTGTAGGCCTTTAAGGACTGAAATTCTACGCATGCTTTGAAGTTTCGTCAAATTTTTCAATTCGCAGATTTCACGAAAGTTAGGACTCACAAACATTAAGGGTTTTGCCATATATGTACCACACATATTTTTTCAGGTGTTTCAAATTTTGGGGCGTGAGCGCTTAGTGAGGAATTGGTGGATGCACGGTATTCTACGGTAAGTTCACATTGCAGAGTACTTAAATCAAAATTTCAGCAAAAATATGTGCAAAATGTATTGACTGATAAGTTTAGAAATCTTGTAAAAGAACTGTATTAAGGTGGTGACCTGGGCCAGTTGGTGGTCATTATACATGATAAGGGATAAACAGCCCAAAAAACGCGGACAGCAATAGACAAACACCCATGACAGGACAAAGCTGTCCTGCAGGACGCTTTTTCAGCTGTTTATCCCCATCATGTACAGTAAAAGAGACAAAGGTGCTATCCAGACCTCATAAGTATTAGCCAATAAATTGACAACCATGTTCATGCATGGCACATACTCATGACAATCCTGATGTCACTCCAAAACCCAATGAAAGTCAACAAGGAGAGCGTCCAAGGATATATTATGCGGAAGCCGTACATTGCAGACATCGAGCCTCTCGAGTTCTGCTGCCCTTCTGCTGGAAAAAATGTTTCTATCGGAATTGAGACTGCCCTCCTCTTCCGATGGTGGTCATCTTGCTTGCCTGGAGTGAGGGGACTGTCCTCAACGGCAAACTTCCATAGAACTCTGCAACATTCTGAGTCGGAAATTTCAAGTATGAAAACACCATGAGTGAGAAGCCCTACAAAAAACTGGCACTGTATGCACTGGCCTGCACTTAGGCCCAGTGTCAAATGCAGTAATGGAGCAGGTTCTTCAGTCGGGTCATGTGCGTGAAGACAAAGTACATGAACAAGATGTCGGTGAAAATTCTGGATGCCATTGTATGGGTTCACACAATGTTGGCCTCCAGGAAGGTGCATGTATGAAATTCATTGACACAGACAATATCCTACACAGGTTAGGTCAGACATCTATGATTCTCAAAGGGATGATTAGAGGCTGAATGACATGATTTCATATGATTAATAAAATGAGTGTTTGACAAGTGCTGACCCTTGGTCATTTTGTGCCGATTTTAGTTTCTGGTGAAATCTGAGGAAATTCGAGAGCGAGGTTCTGGTGTTGTGGCCACTTTCAAATCCAGCAGCGCTGGCATCTCGGTTCTTTTTATAACTTTGGAGAGTCCCTTGAAAGCTGCGTAGAAAAGGCCCGTTTAACGTCATCGGAGGTACAGGATCGGAGTAATCCGAGTCTGTCGGAGCTGAGACAACCCAGCCTCGAATGCGCACAACGAGATTTCACAAACGGTTCCAAGGGCAACACCGATTACATATGAAGGGGCAGCTCACGACACGTTTAACATTCAGCAGTTCAAGTCACTCAATGGGATACAATGTGCCTGCAAGGACAGTGAAGTGAACTCCAGGCGACGGAGTGGATCTTTTCGGCAACAGGGCATGGCAAGAATGCATGCGATGGCATAGGTGGGCTCATGAAACAACAGGCAACCCTGCGCAATTTGCGGTCGCCAGCCACCGATGCCATACAAGGCGGAGGTGCTTTTGTACATTCACTAACAGGCAAAATGAAAAAAAGAAAAAAAAATGTCTGCCTGCTGTATGTTGGAGATAGCGAGCTTGAAGTGCCTGCAATCCAGTCGTTTCACATGTGGAAAAATTAAAAATCGAGTCAAGAGGATTCCTTGTACGTGGTACGAAGTGCAGACTAAGTGCCACGTGGAAAAACTCTGAGCCTGTGTCACTGGATCGTTCTGCGGCATTCAGTGGCGACGCTCGCCGTTTCTCCTCAAGAGCGTACTTATTTCAAATAAAAAATTTGCTTTAGCGGATGCCGCTAAAAGGTAAAAGGAGGAAGATGGCTTGCGACTTCTTCTTAGTCTTCTTGGGAAGGAGCGCTGCCTAGATGTTGGGCAAGACACCTCCTTGCGTGATGATAACGCCGGACAGCAGCTTGTTGAGCTCCTCGTCGTTGCAAATGGCCAGCTGCAGGTGTCGAAGGATGACCTTAGTTTTCTTCTTGTCCCTGGCCGCGTTTACTGCCAGCTCGAGCACTTCGGCAGCCAGGTGCTCGAGTATGGCCGCCAAGTAAAGTAGACGGGGACGCCGGCCCACTGACTTGCTCCGCGTAGTTGCCCTTTCGCAGCAGTCGGTGGATTCTTCCCATGGGAAACTGGAGCCCCGCATGACTGGAATGGGTCTTGCTCTTGCCCTTCACCTTGCCTCCTTTTCCTCGCCCAGACATCTTGGTGGAGGTGACAAGTGGACAACCAAACAGAACCAAAAACAAAAGACGAGTAAGAATGTTCCAGGCAAAGTCCCAATCATAAGGACGTCATCACCGTTGCATTCGATGGCCAGAAAACGTTCGAGCCAAAACATTCTATGACACTGTCAATCAGGGGAGCATTTGTTGTATATGAATGTGACCGTCCTGACTCCGGCATCAGACTGACGAAGTTTCACAACCTGCGGCTTCAATGGGTCAAATGCAAACCCCAGCAAGAGGTATGCATTTGTGTGTACTGCGCAAACGCTAACCTCCGTGTCGCCTCTCTACAGAACACTACTGGCTAGCAACTTGACACAGCAGAATTGAACTCGGCGTTCGTTTGCAACCCACCATCACGCCAGTGCCTTTTAGGTGAATACGATCGCTGCTCCAAAAAAGCCAGTCTCTCGCACTCGAGAAACTCAATATTTCTAAGGATGAAGAAATAGTGTTGGCAGGGTGGGAGTCGGGTGAGCTCGTGAGAGATTTTAAATCCTGCTACTTTTTTGGGAGAGCTTCATGAGTCAGTCGCAAAATGAATTCTCCACTAACCATATTGGACAGATGCGAACTAAAGCCATCTACGAAGACAAGCAGCGCGTGCGGCATGAGAGCATTGTCTTCCACTTCGACTTTGGTGAGAAGTGAACTGTCATCCTTCCTTATGAGGTTCAAGCTTACCACTGGCAAAGAAAGCAGCTGTCAATATTTACGTGTGTGGTAATGACCAGAAAGTCGACCTACAGATCTGCTGTCATCGGCGACAACTTGCATGATGATGGCTCCTGGCTTTACGAAAAGTGCTGGCGTGGGTCGATGACAACGTCGCCATGCACTCTCAGTTTACTGATGTACGCAACAGTGCTGCAAGTCACTTCAAGAATAGATTCCAGCTTCATGAATTATGAAAACGTGGTTTTCCCAAAGCCTCGTAGTTATTCTCGCCACTCGGCATGAAAAAAACATGTGACGCAGTTGGAGGACTCGTTAAGCACCAAGCAATGCTTCACAACTTGAGAGAGCTCCCAGAAAACACCATTCAGACAGTCAAATGCATGGTGAGCACTCTTTCCCAAAAACTGAAAGCAGTGAATCTCACACCTCTGGGCATGGATAAGATAGTTGAATTCCGTGAACGTAAAAATGAAGAGTGGGTGGGAGTGCACGCCTTCCCCAGTATTCAGTCGTTGCATGCGTGGCCATGCCAGACATTGGAAGCTTCGATCCGTGAGTTGCATGCAGCACAGACGGTCAAGTTCTCTTGCCAAAAACTCTAAGTGTGCAACTTGAGAAAACATTTGCATGGTTTACGAAATTTGAATCACAGAAATCTGTCCATTTTGAAACCTGAGATGGCAAAAACAGTTTGTCATATGTGCTGTGTGACTTAATTTATTTAATGTGCAATTTATTGTTACGTGTAAACCATGTAAAAACCTATTGCTCGCCTCACTCAGATAATGAAATAAAAAATGTGCTTGTTTCACAAAAAAAGAAAATGCAACCACTGCGTCGCAACATGGACAGCCCGTGCCAAAGGTCAGAGGAGCTGTATCTATTAGACCATCAATATGATGCAACTTGTTTTTACTGCATATTAACCCACAAATAGAATATAAAGGGTGGCCAGAGTTTAAAAAAAACTAACACATTTTTTTTTTAATTGTTGCTAGGAGGTTTTTGTGGTTTGTTGCTTTTGTTGTTTGCTTGTCAATATCTCAACAACCCATTCATAAAAAAAATTTTTTGCATGCATTGACGTTTTTTATAGGGATCCTATTCTGTCAAAATATTACGCCTGTGACGCAATTATTTTTTCAGATAGAGGCCATCTGGTTGATCGTCTTCTGGGATGCTTGTTTATAATTTAAATAAAATTTTAATAAACAATAACAATACATTTACCACATTGTTAAGTACATATAGATTGCTTTTAAAAATTTTGAAAATCCCTCAGAAAGGATACCTTCCATTACTTATTGCCAAAGCTGACCACTTCGTTGCTACGCACGTAAATGTGATTTTCTACCTCTCCGTGATCTATGGCTTATTGTGTCCGATAATTTTTGTTGTGGGTGAAAATAATTATGGTTTTGTTTGTGCCGGCACCAGGAAACAACATATAAAATTATGAAGCAGATCCAAAAGGTCGACCGACCACCCTATGTTCGATCTTATCTGCAACCACCCGTAAAATAATACCGCAAAAAAATTCTAGCAAATTTTTTTTTTATCTTACGTCGTGCCTACACGCCCATGAAGAAATATGTGCGAGGAGCGTGACCATGAAGCCCTGTTAGCGTTTTTGAAGGTGGTGCGCAGGTGAAGTCACACAAATTAAACTTAAGGCCCTCTGCAAGTAAGTTGAAGTAAAATATTCTGAAAAAGCCCAGCAAATAAACTTATCTGCTGTGTAGTGTGGAAATGATCTGCAAGAATTACAATTTACTAAGCATGATCATTGCACACCTGCATTGCAAGCATCATTCAGGGGAATATGCTAGGGGTTGTAGCTTTGACTTTGCTTGCACTTAATGAAACAGAGTTCAGTTCAAACGCCAAAAACGGTATAGTATTGAAGAAATGGTGAAAGTGCAGGCTAGCTAGATGAACGTTGCATTTTGGTAAACTGAAAGGTGCACTGAAGACGTTTCTGTTGGTGATAACCTATCTTACGGACTCCAAGCATCCTAGAAATCCAAAAATTAAGCTTGAAAGGAGGCTTGCGATTGGCTGACAGGCGCCCGTCGTCACGCTGACGGCGCCTCCGCTGAATTTTGTGCTCCCGACTTTTCCGCTCAGAAAAGGGCGTGGCACAAACTTCTATCAAATTTTTAGTAGGAAAACAGACGTCGCACAAGCATAATTGTTCAATTTCTGGGATGCTAATATCCCGTAGAATGAGTTACCACCAAGAGGAGACGATCTCAGAAACGTCTCTAGTGCACCTTAAGTATTGATATTGGGACACGTGATAAACAAACTAATACAGACAAGTCTGTTTGTTTTGTCCATGCCCCAATATTCCAGGCTTAGGCTTGTTAAAGTACAGAATACTTTTATAAACCCAAGACCGTGACCTTTCAACCTGCTTGTCTCAAGTTTCACTACACTACGTTCACACCCTTTTGCATGCACCCTGCCTTTTGGAACAGTGTTGGAGGTAACGCGTTACTAGTAACGACGTTACTGGTAACGCATTACATTTTTCGCTAATGCAGTAACATACTCGTTAGTATTGGGAATAACCAACGAGTGAAGTATTTTCATTACTTCTTTACGGTATCGGCTAACAAATTACGTTACTGTTACTTTTGACCAAAACTGGTGAAATACATTAGGTATTTAGGAAAAGGTCACGACGCCTGATCTAATGTTTAGAATAGCAATCTTGTGCATAAAACTGGAGACGTAAGGCGAACTAAATTTAGGTCACTAAGCTCAATGGAGGATCTAGCTTCTCTGCTCGAGGGGCAACTACTTGCGCTCGAGCACGCAATGCCCAGGCAATGCCGTATCTTGCTGCTAAGACTTCTAAACCTTCGATTTTCTAAAACAGTGGGTTTTCCACTTATCAGACCATCTATTCACCCATCCATCTCAAAATCCTGCACAAGCTTATCGCTGCACGGAACCAGCATCTGTCACAGTAAACTTTTCAAAAAACAAAAACAAAAACCTTTCTGACCAAAAGAGACATCCGTTAAAAGATGACACTATCTCGCTTCTTGAAGGCAAAAAAAAAAACCTTCGGCTACCAGCTAATTCCGTTTGTCCTCCTTTTTTTTCAGTGTTATTACCCACAAGACTTGAACGAACGACTGCGTTACAGCCCTCTCCTCTCCTCCCTCCTCCTCTTCCCCCTCTGCTTTGTGCAGCAGAGGTGGACAGCGGAGGAGGGGAGACATCTGTTTACAACATTGGACAACTAGTGGTGAAGCGATTTGCTCGTTTCTCTAGTTACAAGAAAAAAGAAAAAGAAACACCCTTCATGGAACTTTTTACCCTCGCTCTCCCTTTGGTGCCTGAAAGTTCCTGACCCACTTTTGTACACAGAAGAATCTTTCGCTTGATTAGTCTTTACTTCCTTAAAGGGCGACTGCAAAGAAAAAAAGTGTATTTTTTAAACAGCCTAATTGGGACATGCATGTCACAAAACAATTTTTCCGCCAAAGACTAAATATTTTTCAGCAATATTTATTGCGCGAGACTGATTTTAGTTTGCGGCTTATTCATCTGTTTTGAATCGCGCGCCACAAAGTTGGTATTATACGTCACATAGTGGCTGCTATACGTCATGAAGTGACGTATAACAGTCACTCCGCGGGCGTCGAAAGAGCCGGAGTCTCAAATGCGGAGAGGTTGTGACTCTGACTAAATTACATCCTGCGACGTAAATATTGCTAGAAAAATTTTTTTTCGCGGAAGATTTCTTTTGTGACCTGCTTGTCCCAGTTAGGCTGTTTAAGAAAACACTTTTTCTTTGTAGTTACCCTTTAAGGTCATAATAAAAAAATTAAAAAAGTTTTAAACCTGGAAAAAGAACAAACACTAAACCTTTTTTTTTCGCGGAAAAACTAACAATTATTGCTGGTAAGAGGCAGGAAGTAACTATAACCAGTGCGATTAGTGAAGTAAATGAGTCTCTGGTAACAGTATGAACCGGACTGTTACTAAAACCGGCGTAAAGATGAGGCATGTTGGTTGGCTGGTTGTGTTCCAGCAGTCCCCGTTCGCACGTTGTAGTTTATAAAAGCCGATCGACTGCCATCTCCGACTTATTCTGCGTGTGAGATGGACATGAATAACAAAACTCCGTCGCCATGGCCAGGACTGAATGAAATGTATCAACTAAAGGAGACGGAATCAGGCAATTTACAGTTTCAATGCCTACTCTGCATGCCGAAAATTGAGCTGCTTCGCGCATCAAAGACGTCTAGTTCTAACTTGAAAAAGCACATCAAGGTGAGTATGTTTCTCGATGGCTTCACGACGAAACAAAGCGGAATGAGATCCTCAGGTATATGAAAGACGAGCTCATGTGCTGCAGCGTTTCTGGAGACGACGACACGGGAGAAGTCTTCGATTCCCAAGAATAACGTAGAAGGAACGAAGAGGATTTCTTCTCTTTCGGGAGCGGTGCCACAGCCCAACCTCCACTGCGTCACGAAGAAGAGCTAACAAGGTTCCAGTCCGTTGCAAGTGACTTCCCCCTCAACAAGATCAAGGAGAGATTCCCGCGAGTGCACCAGCTTTTCAATAAAATGAACACGGCGGTCCCGTCTAAGTGCTTCTGTAGACCGGCTCTTCAGCGTCGCCAAAAGCGAGGGAAGATGTCGGACGAGAACTTTGAAAAGCAGCTGCTCCTCAAGGTCAATGGCACGTGAATACGCGAAACACTTGTTATGGAGCGAATATTAAACACTATGAAACCACTCTGTAAATGTCTATCTTTATCGAAGCTTGTTAAGGAGGCTTATCAATTTATCATGCATCTCTGCCAAACATATGTACTCGAACACAAAAGTAACGTAAAAGTAACGTTTGTTATTTTTGAAAACTAACGGTAACGGCATATTGTTACGTTTGTAAAAAAGTAACTTAGCTCAATAACGCGTTAATTTTTACCAAACTAACGAGCAACGCTATTTCATTACTTTTTTCCGGTAACGGGCACAACACTGCTTTGGAAGGTAACTCGATGAAAGAAGGAGCTCTTCAAAACCAAAAAGGGGACGTTCTTGGACGAGTTCTTAGAACCACGAGATGTCGACTCGGCCCTTGGCTTTATAGACGCCTTTTGTCTGCGGACATGATGGACCGCCTTTGTGATGAAACAAATGTACACAGCACCCAGAAAACTGGAACTTGCATGGGGACCTCAGTTTCTGAACTGGAACAGTTTCTGGGCATATATTTGTAAACGGGGCTGTTCAAGATGCCAGCCGTAAGATGCTACTGGGAAAATGGAACTCGATAGAAGCCTATTTGCAATTTGATGCCAAGAAACCGGTTTGAAAAGCAAATGCAGTCCATCCCCTCGATCAACAATTGTGAAGCAACCAAGGAGGAGATGACAAGTTCCGGTAATCCGTCCATGAATTTCTAGCTTACAGCAAATAGACCATTTGCTATATTCTCCAGTGCCCCGGCCCGCGCTAAAAGAATCATAGAACGGTGTTTCTTCAGCTCCTTAATGATCGGCAATTTCGACTCCTATCCTTCGTTACACAGCTTTTGAGCGTAATTGGAGTCACCCTGAACAAGCGCCTGATGCACCTCAATGACCTGTCATATAGCTTTTGAACTTTCTCCTCAATGTCAGCATTTTTGATACGGTGCATGCTGCCCACCCTTCAACCTGGACGGGCTGCAGAAATCTCTTGCATTATTATAATTCTCGTACAGATTCAAAGACGCTGATATTAAGTTAGAAACGCTAAAACTGCTATAAACAGCCCCGCAGACTACGAGCTAAATCCTGGTTTTTGTTTGTTGTGAATTCTCGGCTTTTTAAGCAATTCCTGCTAAAACAACAATCACGAGAATGATAATATTGTAAGAGATTTCTGCAGCACAGCCAGGTTGGAAGGTGGATCGCATGCACAGTATCAAAAATGCTGACATTGACAAGAAATTTTAAATGTGATATGATAGGTCCTTGGGGTATATGAAGAGACAGCCGTTGTTGGAGCATGGGTGACTCCGAAATACGCTCATAAAGGGTGTAACCATGGAATTGGTCGAAATTAGCGATCCACTAGGGAGCTGAAGGGACATTGTTCCCATGATTTCTTGAGTGCGGGCTGGGACGCTTGGGAATGTTGCAAATGGTCTATTGCAGTCAGATCGAGCAGGAAGAGTACAACACACTTGATGACAGGACAAAGCGACCTCAACCAATACCTCCCCAACAGGCCTGCCCTGTGGGGGTTCCAACCATGGGGCAGGCTAGAACGACTGGACCGCTACACGAGTTTGTGGCGGCTTTCACTACCACCTAGAGACGGCGATCGCCCAGCCAGTGAAAAGCAGCCCGCAGGCTTTGAACAGCGTGCCGAGAGCGGCACCCTTGGAAAGTCGCCGGGAAGGACTGGTTCGCAGAGGGAGACGGCGAGGAAGAAGCGACAGCGACCCGTTTTGGGAACAATCTTTCCATTGGGAGATGCTCCCCACAAGGACGGCTGTCTCTTCGAAAGAGAATAAACAGAACTGTTTACTGTTCACCGGGAGTTGGACATCTTTCTTTTTGTCGTCTAAAACGGGAACACTAACCCACAAGCTTGAGATGTACCAGAGGCAAGCGAGAAGTATGAGCTTGACCTTGGCATACCCAACGAGAAAATTTTTTTTTATTTTTTTATTTCTGCCACACACAAGTCCTTATTACCCATATAATAAAGTGCTTTAATTTTCTCTTCATGTTTTTTTTTCAATATCTCTTACTATAGGTGAGCTGCAACACCAACAGGGAATTCTTATTGGACCTGGCCTGCAATTGGCAGCGTTCCATTGCAACTGTGTTTACAAGCTTTTTACAAGCACACTTCACAGCATTCTGCATATGTCTCTCTGCAGCTGAATATACTGCAGTCAAATGCAAATGTTTGAACAAGCCTTAGCCCTTGGGTGTTAGGGGGTAAAACAAACTTGATCGCCAAGAAATATTTCGAAGCAACGAAAAGAAGAAAACACGACTCTGCAACACAGGTTGCAGTTAGGATCTTTTTAAGAGCTTAACAGTAGTATGTGTGAGACTGCTCTACCTTATGTAAGGGTAATTTTAGCATATCGTAAAATACCAGGCAAGCGCCCACTCAAAATTTCGAGATAATCATGAAAAAATGGGGGATGGGCACTTGTCCAATCATCAGTCCTACATATAAATGTACTGTGCATATTTTCTCAGATCTTACAAATTTGGGAATGGGCACTTAATGCGGTATGGGCGGATGCGCGGTATTCTACGGTAAGTGTCTCAAAATCAGTGTTGCTTATTACACTTCATCAGAGTAAGGCATCCTAGATCGAAGTGGATCAGGTGTAGGCATGCAAGAAACGGAGGCTGCAAGTTCTTTTTCTGCACCGTTTCGGGACATCATTGGAGAAGAGAGCGGTTGTTTCAAACGGTGGCATTTTGGTTATGGTATTGAGATATGCCGGACCTAATGTTTACTGATCTGCTAATCTTGTAAAGATGGTGAACAGCTTTTTTTGCCGAACCGACTCTTGCGGAAATGCGTTACTTTCTTGGGAAGATTATCGGTGCTGGTGGTGCCTTTTTTAAACTTTTACTGCTCCAGCTGTTGTTTTCTTTTGTTTCTTTTTATGTTGAGAAACTGGATGCAAGTTGCACTTCATTCCAGTGCCTACATTGTGGCCAAGTGTGCAAGATGTCCAATATCTCAAAGTTGTCTTTTTTTATTACATTCGATGCAAGCCTCAACTGCAAAGGGTATTGAAAAATTGAAACTTTTTGGACCTAACATAGCCTCTTGGAAGATGCAGACCCTGTGTCTGGCATGACAGATGGAAGCATCTACCGTGCTTTTGTGAACGACACTGCACATACTGAGCATAGGGTTAGTATCACGCTGAATGCAGATGGCGAACCAGACTAAGTCCTTGTCGACTTCAATTTAGCCAATACAACTTTCAGTAAATGAAATTCTTGCCAAAGATCAATAGGATAAACTGGTGTTAGCAGCACTTTGGTTTGGAAGGAGTAAGCCAAGAATGGATATTTTCCCAAAGTCATTTGTTGATGTCATGAACACGATCTTCCCGATATGGGGTTTACATTGATCTTCAAAGGTAAACTTTGAAGGTTGTAAAGCATTCGGCATCTGTTCAGCAATAGATTCGGATGCACGAGCGCCTATGCAAGGGATTGTGCAATTCAATGGCTACTGTGGATGTGCTTGGTGCTCTCACTTAGGCAAATACGTAGGGGGATCCGTAAAGTACTTTGCGTAGGAAGTGGATCCCGAGGAATGTAGAGATGAGCCAATGTGTATCGACATGCAGCTGGCATTCCAGACTGGGAGTGTAGTGAGGAGATTGGGAGGCCGCCTGGAGCACATCTCGGCCCAGTGCTGAAGCAGCGCAAGGCAGTTCACAACCGCCTGGAATTTCTTTTCTTCTGCACCACGGAGGTAATAAGGATTATCTGTGACAACGCCAACAAATGTGCGTGGATGCAAATTCTGAAGACCATCCGGCAGCTGCATGGGCTCGACAATCAAGACATTCCAATTGACCCCGTACCAAAATAACTGCAGCACCACCCTCAGAAGATGCCAAAAAAGGTAGACCGCAAAATGTGCTATGACAGAATGCAAGGTCGAGCAGAAAACAAAACGTTGTGAAGCCAAAAGTGCAGGGTGCACCTCTGCCTGACAAAAACCAGGAACTGCTTCACCGCATGGCACGACCACCATGGGGACTAAGTTTTTCTTTTCTGTATCTGAAGAACAGCTGTATGCACGTGTTTTTTTTCCTTTTCTGAAATGCGTTTTTGGGCCATTTATTTTTCGAAATATATATTTTGAATTTCTTTAATGTGAATGTTTTTGTACATACCATGTCCTTTTTTGTTTTTTCTAGCCTGGCCACAAGGATGGCATATTTTAAAATTTCAGTGTATTAGTTAATAAATATTTTTGCTTTGCAAACTTACATTTATAGAAACAGCATTTTTGCTGTCAACAATTGGCTGTGCTGCAATATCTGCTGGGAGACATTGTTTGTGGTAGCCAAAATTATTTTGCTAAGACCTATAATATAGATGATCGCGGAAGAGCGCTCCCCCACCCCCTTTTCCTCCCCTGTTCACATCACCTCGTTTCAAGACGTCACAGCCCAAGCGGCCGAGGATTGCTTAGACTGGTTGTCTGTCCCTTTGTCCCCATTCCTCTTTTCTGTGCAAGTTTTACTTTCTCCGGCCAAACTCAGCGCCATCCATGAGAAAGAGCGGAACATGAGGGGTAGCGAGTGAGTCCCCCTAAAACGCTCCGATACCGGGGGACATGAGATCAACACATCTGAGGCATAAGTACTTTAAGACACACTTTAAGTACACAAAGTCAATTGAGATCTCTCTTGGTATCAACAGACAGCACTCTTGCTCAGAATTTCATTATGTTCCCATTGAAGGCTCACTAAGAAAACTGATGAGGAGTGGAACTATGCAGTTCTGTGCAAATGCTAATGCTGGATGTTTCACAGATTTCATGATTCGCTTTGCACTCCAAGGCACACATCAAGACACACAACAAATCATTCTCTATCAGGATGCTTTTGAGCTTGCCAACCCTTTGGGGCAGCAAAAGGGAATTTTAAACTGCTGGGTGTTTACATGATGTTAGGCAACTTGCCACAACATTACAGAGGTGTTACTGACAGTGTGCAGTTGGTGCTGCTTTGTAAGGAGAAAGACTGGAAAGTTTTGAAAGAAGCACACACAAAAGTGATCTACCTATCGTGGAGGCCCGCTGAGGAAGAGTCCACTTGCTAAAGGACTCTCCCATTGCGGGCTCCACGTGGTCACCTTTTCCAACCTACCCATCCCTCCACAATGGACTTCCCCGTAGAATGTCGGTCGCGGGTATTCTGAGCATGGCTTGCTTGGTGGTTCGGATAAGAATACAATGCACATTTATTTACCAAGTTGCAGTGCTGTTATACTTTTGAACAATATTTTGCTTTACTTTATGGTCCCTAACATGGTTAACCAATGCTATCTCTTGCCCAATGAAAATAGGGCAGTAATATATGGCTCATTCACGTGCGCCCCTCACCTTGGAACCTAAACATATTTGACAAAGCC